>PVKS010033631.1:0-21551 GCA_004027875.1 Aplodontia rufa | reverse complement strand
TGAAGCTTTGAGTTGGTTAACCATGTTTTTCAATCCTGTTAGCTCTGCTACATCTCTTTTCAGAATATCAATATCCTTGTACAGCTGATCTTTCATCTCCTGGAATTGATCCTTAATATCTCTGTAGATTTTGTCTCTCATCTCTTGAAATTGCTCTTTGATCTCTTTCCTTAATTCCTCTCTCAACTCTTTGATTGCATTACTAATCATAGTGTTGACACAATACCTTTGGTTTTCGTCTAGGCCCCAGCTATGGGATCCTTAGGTGGAGAAGATTGGATTTGAGAGTTATTTCATCTTTTCCTCATTTGTGAGTCAGAGAGCTTGTCTTTTATTTCAGCCTTGATAGTCTTGTTGGAGTGATTGGAGCTTCTTATGACTTCGCTTCGTTGTGAACAGGAGTTATTTGGTCAATCTAGACCTAGAGATGCCAGACGGTTCTGTGAGAATTTGAAAGGCTAAAAGTGCCAGTACTATTCCATTCCAGTTGAAACCGAGTAGCTGATGATTAGCACCAATAGTGGCAGCTTTCTTTGAGAGAACTCTCACTGTGTAGTATGATACCAAGCAAGTAGCCATTTTGAGGAGTTTCAATTTCTTCAAGTAATGGGATCTTTCTGATTTTAGGGAGAAGGGTTGACTTGGAAGCCAAGGAAGTGAATTGGGGAGGTATAAAAGCACACCTGTTATAAAGTATCGGGGCACTTGGGAGTGGGGTGGAATAGGTTATTTTAATAGAACTGAGGAGTACGTAGGACTGGGGAGCTGATAGGGTAAAGACTTGGGGTGAGAATGAGATAAAGAAGCTTAAATTAAGGAATTACCAGAGTAAATTGGAGAAAAGGGTTAGCAGTAGGGTTAAACAAGACCTAAAGACCTGAAGCAATAAGAACCAATCACCATTACATACACACCGATAAGTATTTACATCCTCCTCCACCAGAATTCCGAGTTGGTCATAAGTCAAGAAAGGAGCAGAGGAAATGGAAGGGAAAGAAAGAAGAGAAAGAAAGAAAAAAAAAAAAAAGAAACACACACACACAAACAAACAAAACACAACAAAAAAACCCAACAACAACAAAAGAGAAACCTGAAAACCCACAGTAATGTTAAAAATTTCAAAAATCTTATTTTTCAGTCTGTATCCCATTTAAAAAAAAAAAACCACCTCCAACAAAAACGCAACACTAGCTGTTACAGTTCTGAGAATTTCTGATCCTTAGATCCAGAGGTGTGTATCATTTGGTGGTGCAATGAAGTCCGGGATCAGGCTGGGAATTTTTCGGAGTTGAGCTTGTTTGGGGAGAAGCAGATTGGTTGAGTCCAGTGGCCTGGATTTTCTTCGAGGATCTCCTCTGAAGTTTTCTGTAGTAAGGGGGTATTAGACTCCCCCTGGGCAGAAGCCAGAGTTGGTTGTTTCCAGCCAATCCACACTCCAGATATTTCTTGGATCTGGGGCTCAGAAATTGTAGGTAATCTAGTTGCTCCTTTTACAGAGGCTGTGGGACTCTGACTGATCCATGTAGAGTGGCTAGCCTGATTCTCGCTTCCTCAGGATCAGTGGTGGCCCACTATGTGTGTCTTGCGATCCCCCAAGGGCCCAGGAGCTGTTTAGAGCTGTTGGCTAAGGACCTCAGGGAAAGGGCCAGGTGTTTCTAGAGTTTTTGTGTTTCTCCATTACAAGCAATAGAAGGGGACCTGCTTGAGGTGCCCAGGACTACACAGCCTTGGCTATGTGAGGAGCTCAAAAGCTTAACTGTAGCCCAAGGTGCCCCATGTATTCAAATCCTCTTGAGGCCAGTTACACGCAGGGGCTAGGGGTGGAAGACTAGCCCCGTCCTCAGGGACACGTCACAATGGCGACGGGCCACCGACTAGTTTGGTAGCAATCTCTCCCCAGCGCTTTCTGCAAGACTAGGCAAAGCGATGAGCAGTCAGTATGCAGTGGTGCTTGGTCATGAAATTCAGACCCTTCCTCTGTTTCAGGTTGCAATCCTTTGCCTGGCACGGAGAGGTCGACAGCTTGTTTCGCTGAGTGGGTGGCCCCGCCCACAGGGAAGGGTGTCACTGCTGCCGCTGCTCTCAGGACCCGGTGCAATTTTGCTATTGAGAGGGAAAACTATCGGGACTTAAATCCAAGTTCATATATATGAGGAGCAGTCCAATCTGGGAGTTCGAGGCCAGATTAGGGGATCTGATTAGGGGTAGCTTGGTCCCCTATGAGGAAGTTCCACTCCCACCAGTTGTGTGGGTGGCCACGCGTTTGGCACCAGCTTCCTCGTTTTTTGTTTTTTTTATTTTTTTTTTTGTTGTTAATGCTCTTCACTTTTCTTTTGGGGTTAAAGAATTAGCAGGGGGCAATGATTGCCCGTTTTGGGAAATTCGGCCTACCGTGGGAATCCACGTGCCAACGTGCAGCTTGAGCTGACTCTCGGGAGCTTCAAGGGGTCAGTGTCGCTGGGATAACCGCCATCTTCCTCCTCCAGTAATAGTTAATTTAAATGAGCATCTAATATGTGTGTGTGTTACAGACCAAAATAAGGACAGAATAAAAGAAAGAATAGGAATAAAATAGATGCTGATAATCAATTTCTATATTATGGTTATGTTATATATTATGACTGAAAGGGGAAAAATGTACAGCTGTCAGTCACATGCCTTATCATAGTAGAGCTCAGTTCTTCCCAGTCTGTGACACTATGGCATTTTTAAATTTATCACTCATTGCTGGGTTGTGGAGTTCGGAGACTTGGATTTGTCTAAGAAGAGAGAGGCAGGTGGAAGTCCTTCAGGAACTCCCTGATGGAGAGGCTGTAGTGACTTTGCCATTACTCTAAACTGAGGCACAGTCTTGCATGGCAGGACTTAGGTAGGTATTCACCTGAGCCCCATTACCATAATGGTAAAGCATGCTTTACCATTATATCAATTCTGGGATGCTCTGATATAAAAGTTAGGGAAAATTAATGAAAGCTGCAGATTTTTCTCCTCTGTACCTATGGTACGATCAAGTTCTTAGTAATTTTTTAACTCCTGGATTTATTCATCAATAGTGCTTCAGGAAGCTAAAGACTCAGATGTCTGTAGCAGGCCTGTTATTCAGGTTTATTGTGATTGTGGGTGGTCAGTTCCCCACAACAAAACTGTGTCTGTGTCACAGCAGATCTTTGCTTCTGCTCCTTAGCTATTCTGTGACTTTGGAGATCACTTAATCTCTCTGGATTTTTTTTTGCATCTAATCTACATAAGCTGTCCATCATTGTGGCTTCACTGTGGTGAGGAAATGGAAGCATTTATCCTTAGTATCTAGTACAGGGCCTAGCACATAGTGATCACTCAATAGATACTAGTTTCTTTTCCTTTATTCCTCCAAAACTTGCTTGTGTTTTCTCTCTCTGACCCCTTTGCCTTGAAAATTTCTGTCAGCATACAGATTGGACTTTATCAGTCTGGTTTTTTTAAAAATTCATTTGAACAAATACCTACTGAGTACTTTCCGGAGGAAGCTATGGGAAAATAGCAATAAATAATGTAACTGGCCCCTAAAGGAGTTTCACCCTAGTCTCCTCTGTGGATCAAATTCACAAGGCAACATCAACCCAGTCTTACATTGCTGAAGAGAGGAAAGGTTGATAACACAAGGCTAGACTCTGACTCCATCTGAATGGGCCAAAGAGATGAAAGATACCATATTGAGTAGAAATAATTCTAGTCTATAGTTTATCTGAACAATTTTATTCAGATAGATACAAGATTGTCTTTAAGTCTTTTGAAATAATGAAAACAGCCTAATGGCCCAACTAACACTTTAAAAAAAAAATCCAGGGATTTAGTGCTTCCAGATGGACAGCTATCATTTCAGGGTCCTCAGGCAGCAGGTTAATGAGTACAGAGTGGAAAGGAAGCATGACCCAATTTTATTTTCCTCTTGGAAGCAGGTCTTCAATGAAGGTGCTGCAAATTAACCAAGAGAAAAATCATGGGAGTCTTAAGGATAGTTTGGACGAGAATGAGGAAAGCAGATTGAGGAGGACTCCTAATGGTAGGTTGATGGAGAATGTGATCGAGAAGTTTGTATTGCTCTGATCCATTTGATCTCATTGTCTACTTTTAACTCTTAAGCTATGATGGTAGCTTTAGTGTAGGTTATCCTTATGAGGTGGGGTTGTTCCCTGATAGTTGTGGAAACTTTGGAAACAGATTGGTTCACCTAGGGAGTGAACAGAGGTGGCCTTAGAATAGTAACCTCAGGGGGTGCTTCACTGAAAAGGCAGCTATGAGGGAGATGTGTTTTTCTTCTGAGCCATACCTATGGGTCTCTGGATTACCTGCAGACTTCGGCCAGCTGCTGATGAAAAGTTCTCCCCTCTGATTGAAGCTCCATCATCACATCTGAGAGCTTACCTTATTTTGCTTTCCTGAGTCATGTTAGACTCCAGAACAATTAAATTTATTTTCCCCAAATCTTTCATCTCTTGGGAACCTTGTGATGATTTTGGTTTCCAGTCGAGGGACCTACTTTTGCAGCTTATTGCCAAAGAAGTGATAGTTCTCAAAGCTCGGATTGCTAAACTCAAACTCAGTTGGTGAGCAGAGTCTTTCCAAATAAGGAGCTCAGCCCCAAACATCTGAGACTCTTCTCTTTCTCTTTCCACCCCCAGGCAGTGGAGTGTTATATAAAATCACACTGATCCATTTCTGTAGCACTTGTGCTGTTAAATGATACAGTAGATACAGGAAGATTTCATAAATATCAAAAAAGTCGGGATGTTCGCTCACCACACAGCTCTAATTTATGGTACTTCTATTTCTCTTCACTTACTTTAGTTTGCTTTAGCTATTTCTATTTAGTAGATACCTCATGATATGCCTGTCAGTGAGCCTTTAAAATAACTTTCAGTTTTTGAAATTCTTTCTTTTTTTCATAGTTTGTAGAAGGGAGACTCGAGAAGATTATCTGTGTTAAAAGGTTTGTGTGTGCTGAGTGCGAGTTTACTCGGAGTGATAGTTTACTTGGAGTATCAGAGTCTAGTACATTTAAATTGATCGAGATATACAGACTTCCCTTTGGAATTTTCTATAAATCAATGCCAATAGAGCAAAAGCATTCTCTGCTCTCTTGTTCTTGCTTTCTGAATGGTTTAGAAGGTCGAAGGAAAATCCAAATCAGTACAGGAAGAAAGACCAATTGAATTTCCGTAAAGCATTTAAAATTAATGCATTTTTTACATGGTTACTTTTGCAATTTGGCCCTCAGTTTAAAGGCAAGAATGTTATTCAAGTTAATATAACATCTTGTTCCACACAGTATTAGGAACAGGTCTGCTTAAACTAAAAATGGAATTCTGTTGTTGGTCCCCCTTTCCCCATTACAAATTTATTTATCTGAAACATTTAACCAAAAAGTACTATTTTACTTATCTACAAAGAGTTTGTGTTGACTTTAAGTAGACAAAATGAAAGATGCATCGTTGTACCACTTCTTAAATAAGATCCCAGCCTCATATATTCAGCTAATGCTAACACTAAAAAATGGGTCTTGTAAGATTTGGTGTAATATGTGTACCTCTCCCTCCTCTGGAGTCTAGGGCATTTTTCCCTATCCCTCCTGGTCAGAGAGAAACCAGTTATGGTGAGATTCTTTTTATTTATGAGACTAAGGTAAGTGTAGGTAGGTTTTCATTCATCTAAAAAGGAAAAAGTAGGTTGTCATTTTTCTTAGGACACTTCCTAGCATATTTTGGCCCTTCATACAAATATTTCATCCAGTTATGTTCGGTGCCTCTAAGTTTAAGGCATGTTCTTTTGGTGCCATTCTTCATGTTAGAGGTAAAACACTGAATTTTAAAGAAGTACCATAACATTGGAAGCTATTGGCCAGGAATATTCTCATTTAAGAATGAAAATATAGCACTTGTAAATAAAAATATTTCTCATTTTCTAGATTTTTAGAAGGCCATGTTGTGATAGTTGTTTATTTATTGAGAACCTACTTCATGACATTAGCAATGCAAATGAATGAATTCTTATCATTAAGATGGTGGATTTGGGGGCTGGAGCAGTAGCTCGGTGATTATGGCACTTGCCTGGCATGTGCACATACACAAGTTCAAGCCCCAGCACCCACGTATACAACTAAGTGTCAGAGGGACAGGGGCCATATGAAAAACTCAATGAAAGTTGATTCTGTCTGTCTGTCTCTCTCACTGTCCTTCTCTCTCAAAAAAAAAGAAAGAAAAGTTGGTGGAATAGCTTTGACCCCCAGAAACAGTCTAACTTTGGAACTTTGCTTTACCAGGTGCTATTATGCTCTTCTAAACAAGGCATTGGGTAGCTCATGCCATTGTTAAAAGCATGAGCTTGGAATCTTGGCTCTGCTTAAGCTTACGCAAGTTATTTGACTTCTTTGAGATCCCTTTTCCTCATCAGTTCAATGGAAATAACTGTGGTGTCTGCCTTTCAACACTGGAGTTAGTAGGAAAATGATACAATGCATAAAAAATAGAAGAAGAGGAAAATGCATGTTGGTTTCACTAAAGGATTTTCTTGTGAAGAATAGAATGAGGGATGCTTTCATGCACAGCAAGGGGATATCCTTTATTTTCCAACTGAGATTCAAATATGGTAAAGCAAAGGAAGGCTAAAAGATATGCGATTCCAAGATTTTAAAACAATAGTGACAATGTTTGCTCGTTTTCAGTTTTGCAAATGACTACTTTTGATGAACCGTAGTGACCAATCAGAAGCACAGACAATAATATAAAAGTTCAGAAGTGCCATTAAATTCGCCAAGGAAATGTAGACCTCCACATATTATATTATGCTTCAGTTTTCATATATTTTATTCATTTCCTTCCAGTGGGGCTTTATGGGGGCATTTCTCAGAGACAGTGAACTGCAGTGTATCTTTTTTTAGAATGCCTGAAAGAAAATCCCAAAGCTGGTAACTAAGATGTTTTGAAAGTCATATTCCTTTTCAAATCAGGTGGGGATAGCTATTAGAAAGGAAATGAATGACTTGTCATTTTCTAATACTCCAAGCTATGGAGTTGTGAAAGTTAAGAGTCCTTATTTTCCAAATTTACAAATTATCCCCATTAATTAATAAGCTAATGTTCCTTACCAAGAGATGCTCAGTGATGGTCTAAGACACTAAAGGAGATGTGGAGTGCACTGAAACTTAGAATCAGTGACCTACAATGGACCTACAAACTCTGAGCTTTTTGTATTTTCAAGAATTATTTTTGCTGTCATTTAGTGTCCAAATCCAATCCCTTGTCTAGGGAACCATTTCGGATTAAAGTAAATTTTAAAAAAACACCCAAGCAATCAATATCTAATTCATTTAAGTCCTGCTTCTTCCTGGGCCTGCTGGGTACAAGCCTGAAGTTGCTGCCATCTCTCTTATATTCAGACATTTTGGGAAAGGAGCCATCTTTTTAGATCTATTTTTTCCCTGAAGCTTGGAAGCTATATCTATATAAAAAGAGGTGACACACTAGGCCTAGCATAATAAAACCTTTTCTAAGAGAATCAATATAACTTTGGGAAGGCTCATTTATATTTAAAGGAGAAAAGAGACAAAGGTAATAGTGTTCATAACATATCATGTAAACAATGAAAAAATGCGAGAAATGATTAAAAACTGCTCATTCTTATAGTCTTTCCTTCTTATTTGACTTAGAGGGATGTTCTAGATCTCTAATTGAATGTGTTCTCTCTCCCTACATAAAGAAAATGTTCTGATATTTATTTTTCTGATATTGGCTGCAATTATGTATCAATTCTATGACAATGACCTATAGTGGCCAATGGTGATATGCATGGTAAGGAGTAACTAGTACAGGCTGTGCCAGTGAAGCAGTAGGGCTAATTAGCATAAATGAAAATGAACCGTGATTACATTATTCTCATGATCTAATCCAAAAAATGCATTAGCTAAATTATTTTGTTCCACTATTTAAAGTGCATAGATTGTGCTTTTATTACTATTTTTGTTTTTTAATATCAGCAGTTTAAATATCTGAATTTTTTATTTTGCCTTGACTTAGAATACACCAGTGCCTTGGGTAAAAATAAGATATTAACATTTTGTGAGCCAATGAAACCAATAATGATCTCATAACATACATTAACTTGTGGTATGAAAATGCCGTGGTATTTCCACATGTGTGCTGAATTACAAAATACAATGAGCCAATTTTTATTTATAAAGAATACTCTTTCATTCCATTCTAGAATGTGTTTTGCCTGTCTACTTTCAGCATGGTAAAACAATCATACAGTTTGCAATTTCTCTTTTGAACATCCAACATAATAAAATAAAATACTTTGTGCTTTTATGGTACTTTTTGCTATCAGAGGTTTCTGGTCCATCACTTAGAAAACCTCAGGCTGCCGCCAAAGCCAGGGAAGGTCACTGGTTGAGAGCTTGGCAGTAAGCTTTATGGCTGTAATTCCAGGTTAGTTGTGCTATGTTAATAGGTGAATCATCTAAGGGAATTGATATTAGGTTTTCATCCATAGGCAAGTGTGGCTTCAATGGTAACTTGCAGAAAATAAATTTGAGAGAAGCTGAAGTTTTGCAAGTTTGCATATTTTCTTACCCAAACATGCCATTGACTAGCTATGCTGGCACCTCACAAGTGAGTGGTAGACTATTACCAGTCTGGAATCCTAGATTTCTGGTATGGATAACAGCATAAATAAAATGATCTATCTTGCTCATTTTATTTACTTATGTATGTGACTTCCCAGGTGGGGCTAGTCATGGAGCAGCAGAGAGAAGCAGCTTTAAGGCCAAGAACAAAGTCCAGTCATAGGATAGAATGTGGCACATGGTGCTGTGACAACAGACAGCAGGTGCTAGTAAAATTTTTAAATCATGGAAGTCTATCTAGGGACACACAAGAAAGTGCCATGATAGGCAGACAGCAGAAGGACAATATTTGGAGGTACTGGAAAGCCTATGTTATCAGAGAAACTTAACATAAAGAGTAAAGGTTCTAGAATAGGACTAAGTTTCAGTGACTAGATTTCAGTCTTAGGCCAATGATTTTCAACAGCTGAGCTGGACTCTTTTCATGACTAGGGGAGAAATACCAGGCATAGTGTTAAGAAATCTATAGAAACCGTTTCATTCTCTTGAAGCTATTAAATTAATGCTATTAGTATTTTCATTTAACAAACAAGGATCCGAAGTCATCCTAAAGTTAAAAAGAATCACGCCCAGGATATAATAGGCATGCAATAAATACCTATGAATAAAGAAGTGAAACTATCTCCCACCTTTACAAAGGGATGTCATTCTTATAAATTTTTCTAAGAAATGAAAATGTTTATTGCAACAATTGTCAGTGTCTCCATTATTCCAAGGAAGGTGTCATTGTGTGTGGTTTTTCTATTCAAGAATGGGAGATTTACTTTTTATTCTTTGCTTTTTGTACTACTGCGTTTCTTTTTACCCATGTCCCTATTTCATCTTCAAAAAACACGTTAAGAAAGAAAGATTCTTTTCTTTTTGTAACTTAGACCAAAAATTGTGTATCTGCAACTCTCCAACACTTTTACCATGTGGAAATTTAGAGATTCAAACCACAAAAGAATCAGGAGTCCTAACCATTTTTCCTAGATCTGCTTTTTGCTTTCTGGAGTACTAGTCTAGCAAAAGTGGTATTTCAAGTTTGTTTATCATTGTTCTTAAAACTGTAGAAAAACACAAGAATTTCTACTGCAACGGATCGCTGCTAACGCATTAGGAAGTCCGAATTCAAGAATAGGCTCCCTATCTTTGAAAGCTGAATAGTAGGCGTAATTTATAGCTGTGCCCCATTATTTGAAATTGTGCCTGTATATATTTTTGAGACATTTTCCCCATTATCCCTGATGAGAGTTTCCTACTCTAATTCACTGCACAGTGCTTCTTAAGGGAGTTATTTAGTGCATTTCTATCTTAGAACATGAAGATTCCCTCAACTAATTCTGAACTGCACTTTTCCACTGAATAGATCTGGCACACTCTGGATCTAGTGAGAATAACCTGTACATATTACATTGAAGTAACACAGGGAGACTATCACAGTAGAAAGAAGTTAAGTAAATGTTGATATTGAAGAAAATTCATAAGCTATTTGAACACAATTATAGTCCATACCCAATTCTCAACGGTTGTTTTTATAGACCATGAAATCAAGCTAAAGTCAACCTTGGTTCTGCCCTAATGGAGAGGAACAGTGGCGCAAATAACCCTAAACCATAGATAATTCAAATGCATTTATATTTGGCTTTTGAATGGTTTTTATGAAAATTTTCACAGCACATTGCTCTTCTAATTATGTTTTGTTTTGGATAATATTGAAATTAACTTGTATTTAGTGATCTGATGGTTAGAGAGGAACCCCAGGAGTGTATTGGAAAATCATGCTGTGGATGATCCTGAGTACTTTACACAAAGGAAAACCAAACAATTAAGAGGAAATGGAAGGGATCGAATTAGTGGGAAAATAACTCTAGGCCCTCATTTGTATGAAATTACTGTATTTCTCCCTCTTATCCTATTTCTTTGTTTTTAAATTGGAGGCATTGAAAAATGACAAAAGGAAAGAAGAAATCTAAGTGCATAAGCACTAGGCTTTAGATGATGTGTACTTGGTTCTGGGTAACCTCAGAGAGTGGGGTCAGAAGCAATATGAGCAGTCAAGAGTTGTAATATTAACAATAGTTGCGGACGATGGCAAGGCAGAAGGCCAAAACCCAGTGGCAAGAAAAGGTTTCCATAGATCTAAACAAAACAGTTCATTAAAGGCTTAGCACACAGTTAGGAATCCAAAATTCCATAAAAATCTTAAGTGAGGGCGAAAAAAGAACATGAATCAATGAGGCATTTTGTACAGTGGTACAAGCAGCAGACAGAAGGGGCACCACTATTAAGGGCAAATTTCACCCTAGCTAAGAAGCCAATATTCTGCAGGGCAGCAAATAACCTGCCCTGCAAAGCCACCCAGAGGCAAAGAAGATACCACTAAAAAAATGTAGCCATTTCTGTGACTGAAGACAATACCCAAAGAGCCCAGGATCCATTTTTAAGACGCTGGTTATAACTGTGAAAGTTTCAGAGCCTCCCAGATAGCATTATTGGGATGAAAATTTGAGAGGAGAGGAAGATGCTTGTATAACAGGCCCACCTACTGGAGACTCAGCTTTCCTTTTAAATTCTCTTAAGTGCTGGCAAGGCTAGACCTAATCCCTGTGTTCTTCATATTCTCCTCCTCCTCCTCCTTGTCTTCCTACTTATTATTATTACCATCATCATTGTTATTTATATTGAGAATCAAGCCTAGGACTTTGCTCAGGCTCTGTAAACACTCTACTACTGAGTTACACCTTTAGCCTTCAATTTATTTTACTGTGGTCAAAAAGTGTTTCTTATATAATAGAAAAAAAATTTAATTTCATTTTCTTCCTTTGATGCCCTTGAATATGACCAGTTTTTGTGAATATTTTATGGGTATTAGAAAAAAATGTGTATTTTTTGTATGTTAGATACAAAATTCTCTATAAGCTTTGAGATAAGGGACTGGAACAAAGCTCGGTGTTTAGAATATTTGCCTGCCATGCACAAAGAGCTGGGTTCAAACCCCAGCACCACATACACAGCTAAGTGTCTGAGAAATAAAAGCCAGATGAAAACATAATGTTGATTTAAAAAAATAATTAAAACATTGACTAAAGGACAAACATACCCCCCCTTCATTGTTTTCTTCTAGTGACAGTAAGATGAGGAGACTAAAGATTGTCCACAAAATTGGAAAACAAAAAAAAAATGCATAAAGGAAACAAGGGTAGGTAAAACAGATGTATGTGTCATACATAAGATAACTATGGCTTTCAAATATCGTGAGCTGACATGGATTAATTATCATTGGCCGTCAGGGATGCAGTGTGAAGATGGACCTAGTAACGCAGAAAGCCGTAATTGATTGGGTAATTCTGCCATGGGTGAAGAAAAGTGAAGTGTTAACACATCTGCTTCCTTTTTGCCACCCTAGGCAAGTCTGTACTTACCCATTCCCAGAGGGCCAGTACAAGTTAAATATCACTTAATGTTTTTGTGCTGTTATGCAATTATTATTAATTAATGGAATTATAATTAGAAGCCCCACTAGAACAGAGACCCTGTCTGATTTGTTTCCCATGGTATCGCTGCCTGACATCTGACTGGAGTTCCTTTCCTCATTTAATGTATTCTGTCTGAACTTGAGGGAGCCATCATAAATGACCATCTTAAGTGATTTCTTGGTTTCTCTAAGCCCATCACAAAGCAGTTTCCTATTGCAATGTCCAAATGGCACTGATTTTTAGTTTGAGGGAGATACGTCTTCTGCAGCCAGCTGGCATACATGTGATCAGGGACACAATGGGAAGGTTTTTTCTTCCAACCAGGAAAGAGGTAGTACCAATGTTGGTCTACAGCAAGACTGTATCTTTGTCATCATTTGCTTTTAGGAATGTTGTGCCTCTGCTCGAAGAGTGGCATCTCATGGCACCTACCTGCTCCTCAGTTCACCAGGATTTGAGCTGTCCACACTGGCTCTTCCGTTTTCAGCTGTGTTAGACTAATCACTGAGCACCACCAGTGAGTCCTTAGCAGCCTTTCATAATTTCTCTAAAGAGAGAGGCCGTAATGGATTTTTCAGGAGTTCCCATGCTGCCTGTTTACCCACCTGGTAATTCTTCCATCTGTTTACTATCTGTTTATTTTTTCTGTAATTTAACTTTATATGACAGATGAAAGTACCATTGAGTTTCTTTTCAAACCCATAATATTTCTTATTATGTCCTATAAAAGCCTCAGGAAACATTCAGTTCTAAGAAGTTAATGCTAATGTCTCTTTGGGATCATTTTCTAAAGGAGCAGAAGCCATTTTTATTCATATTGTTTCACATTTCAGAGGAATTTGGAGATATTTATTGAGATAAGGCATTTCATAACCCTGTCGGGATGCTTTGAGGGAGAAGTTAACTGATTGAACATCAGTAAATCCTGGAATGTTTGATGCTAATGGTCTCGACAGGGACTCCATGTGATGTACATTCCACCTGGCACTCTTACCGTATATTGCTGTTGCCCTCTTATGCCACACTGGGTACTAAACAGGAAGAATGGAAGCTCATTTTACAAGATACCATGGAGGGGCTGGAGCGGCGGCTCAGAGGTTACGGTGCTTGTCCGGCATGTGCAAGTACACAACAATGTCTGAGCAATGAAAACCACATGAAAAACTCAATTAAAAAAAAAACAAAACAAGATATCACCTAAGTGCTGTGTATGTAAACCTTCTTACACCTGTGAATCTGTTCTCAATTTTTTTCCATCTCCTATGCTCTACTCCCTAGCTTTCCGGTATCTTTCTTAAGTTCCCCATTTCAGAAAAAAATCAGTAAGAAAGTAAAATTAATCTCTCAAAAATTAAGGCATCTTTCTTACTTCTGCCAGTTTTTAAGTACACACACACACACACACTCTGAGTGGGGAAGGAATGGGAGGTTGTATGTAGCAATCAGATGAAACACTCCTTGCATTATGCCCATTTTAAAATTGTGAAATTGAGGCATAGGCAGGTGACTGATATTTTCCAGGCTTAGAAACTCTGTGATTCACCAGTTTTTGAATCCTAATGAAACATATATAAAACAATTGATAAACAGATTTATGGTAATTTCTTCTTGGTGGTAAAAATCTCCAAATTCCTCTGAAATGTGAAACAGCATGAATAAAAGGTTTCTGCTGCTTTAAAAGATGATCCCCAAGTGATATTTGTATTAACTTTTTAATAGTTTCAGTTATGACATAAAACGAACGTCTTTCAAACTTTCACTATTTTAGTAAATGCTGTAAAGTAAATGATGATCTAGTCTATCTCATAGACTAGATACCTTTTCTCTCTCTTTTTTTAAGAGAGGGACCAATGAGAGAGAGAAAAAAATCAATTATTCTATTTTTTCGTGTGGCTTTCCTTGCTCTGAAGCTTCATTATGTACGTGGTGCTGGGGTTTGAACTTGCATACTCATGTATGCCAGGAAAGTGCTGTAACCATTAAGCCACCACTCCAGCCCCTTTCTCTTTAAAGTCTCTTTAGATATCAGTTTTAGGACCCCAGTGTTGGTCACTTGAATCTTCCTTTCATCATTTTCCTGATTTCCTGACCTTTCATCCTCTTGGTAAAACTCTAGTCATCGAAGTTCTAGGTTCTCATTCTCTTAGTGACCTTTGCTATTCTTATAACCAGTTAGAACCGCTAGTAAAATCAATGACAGCAGTGGGATAAATCATTTGTACTGTGTTCTCCTTAAACGCCCTTGTAAGATGATTGGCAGGTCCTTCTAATTCACGCTCACCATATATCCTGGTCTTCTGACTCAGAGTTAGCAACACCAGCACTGAAAATGACTGACTCTCAGCAGGAAAGGGTAAATCAAACTATCTTTAAAAAGTCTCCTTACATATGTACATACATAATATATACTTTTACTGAAATGAGCAAGTATGATCGTACCATATGTACAAATTTGTGGGTAGATTTATCAAGTTTTGATTTTTTTCATTTTGATATAGTTTCCACTTACTCTTTTCTATACTCTCACTTCATAATCTTACACCTAGAAGAGGAACCCTAGAATGTCTCTATTTTCCCTCAAGCTTACACACTTAAAAATGTATACTTATATACATATCTATATGTACATATACACACACTATGGATATGTCATCTATTTGTTGATTTAAAAGATTAAATAATATACATATTTTCATCATTCTAACATTCTATGTTATCTGGCAGGAATGACTCCAAATCAAAAATTATAGTTTTAAGTAATTTTATACTTCATCTTTATCTTTGTTAACCTCACATAAGCTAACATTTATTGAGCATATGTTACTTGCTATACTAAAGCCAGGGATTTATTCAAATTTCAAAACTGAAAAGAAATTCATAGTCCAGCCCCCCTATAAAACACATGAGATAATCAAGACCCAAGAAGTATCGAAGATTTGTTCAAGGTCATGCAGCCAGTAGGTTCCATGTCTCAAAACCTAGCTCTAGTAGCCCCCAAGTCCAGTGATCTTTTAGTCATATTCTATCTACTACTATAGACTAGTATGACAGATCATTGTGACAATTACCTACCTCTTAATTTGGAAATACACTACAGCATAATACAAAATTTTAGGTTTGAGGTATGAGGGTTTTGGGATGGGCAAGAAGGTAGGAAAGTTCATGATAATGATTTATTTGTTGGCTGTACAGCTAGGCAAACTGTCTTTATTGAACTGAATTTATTAACCAGTGAAAACTCCTTAAAACTCCAGCATTTAAAGGGACATCAATAAAAGAGAGAATGTTGTATTGAAGAGCTGTGT
The DNA here is from genome assembly GCA_004027875.1 of Aplodontia rufa. Classification (NCBI taxonomy): domain Eukaryota; kingdom Metazoa; phylum Chordata; class Mammalia; order Rodentia; family Aplodontiidae; genus Aplodontia; species Aplodontia rufa. The sequence goes on along the minus strand of PVKS010033631.1, from coordinate 6,129 downwards.
AATAGATCCTGTGAATACAATCCACTCCCCATCCTAACAGAGCACTTTTCAGAGAGAAAATCATGTGTAGATTATGATGGAGGGACTTCTGAGTCTTCAAAAACATGCTACTTTTTTTTTCCTCAGGGCTAGAAAACTGTGTATTGAGTGCTAGGAATTCATTCTTCTAAATGCTGAAACGTGTGACAAAATATGAATTGTCATGTTCATAGAAAAAAATCAAATAGTATTATACATCACATTCCTTTTTGAGGCGTCTATAAGTCTATTTGTCAAGAGTTAACCTGATCTGATAGATTTCTGTGCATTTGGCGTCTGCTCATTGGCTCCATTGGACCTTGAATGCCTGCCAACTCTCTCTCTCATGAGATGGTTTGGGGGCATCTATTCTGTTCTGGGCAGTATGCTTTGCATGGACTAAAATGAACGTATGGCTTAGTGGGCCTTCCACATCACAGGCAAGAAATATACTGAATCTCCTGAGTGTTTATTCCTCTGATAATCCACTGTGGACTCTATGACAATCACTAACAAAATAGTGAGAAACAAACAAATGTTCTATTAAGCCAGCTAACTTTTTGGTTATTATAAAGCTGATTGTGTCTCTTGAATGCATTCCAAAGCCTCTAAAGAGAGTCCTTGAAGGTATCATTCCACTGGAAGATGTGGACTACAAACCTCCTGAGACACTCACTAAAGAGGATAACTCTGTTCAATCAGCATCTGATGAGCTTTCCTGTTGGAGAGCAACCAACATAAGAAATTGCTTTTAGTTGGTACTGGTTTTCTGTGAATGCTTGGAAACTGTACTAGGTTTTGTGCATATCGCTTTTGTTTTAGTGTGTTGTGATTCTATGCAAAAACTCATAATAACTTGGGTTGTTTTTTTTTTGATACCCACCAAATGTCGAATTCTGTTAGGTTCTTTGTAGATATTTTTCTCATACAGAAGCTTTGCAAGTCAGAGGAGGTTCAGAGGGTTGAGGTGATTTGTACAATGACGCAGAGCCACAAGAGACAGAGCACAGCTGGAGCGCAGATCCCTGTGCCTCTGAAACCTTGCCTGGCAGTCCTTGTGGCCCTAGCCCATGCTGCTCCAGGGCGAAAGACCACTGGGAGGGAGGTGGGTTGGTTTATAAAGAAGTGTGAAATTGCCTAAAGCTGAATTTTAAACATTTATAAGATGTGGTCTATGTTTCCATTTGTGTTTTTCCTGAATGCCATCCCTATGCAAGGACTACGAGCTACAGAGGGAAAGGAAACCACATTGACTTTTCAAGGAATATGACTGTTTCAAAAGAGGAAAAAATAAAGAAAATAAATGTACCATTTTAAGTCCTCACAGTAAAAATCTCTAGGGTAATTATGGGTGATCTAATACTTGTTTTTCTCAATAATTGGATAACCTAGCTTTCAGTAAGTCTAGATTTCTCCTTATGCTGTTTGAGGGTGCCTCTGTGTTCCTTTAGTTAACTATTTTAAATATAGGTGAAAGGTACAAATAAAGGTGACCCGACACTTTATGAAAAAGACTGTATACCATACATATTCACTGTATACCATTCACATTTATACTGAAACATTTTATAGTATTTATTTGTTTGTTTGCTTTTATGGTACTGGGCATTAAATCCAAAGGTGCTCTACCACCGAGATACATCCCCAGCCCTTTTTATTTTTTTGTTTTGAGTTAGGTAAGTTGCTCAGGCTGGCCTCTAACTTATAATTCTCCTTCGTAAATCTCTCTGGTCTCTGGGATTACAGATGTCTGCCACCATGCTCTGCTAACATTTTAAAGCTTTTATATTTGTTTTACATTTATTTTCCCAAAAAAATCTCCTTTGAAAGAGATGCCTGGGTGATTGGTATCATGATGTTGCTGTTATTTATCCAAGAGCTTATGCTCTTGGATAAAGCTTAAATTAAATTGTAGTCAGGTGACATTTTGTATATGTTTTGAGTCATTTTTCATGCATCACATCCATACAGGAACTTTGAAAATATCAATATCAGCTGAGAAATACTGATGTCTGCCAGTCTCTGGTTAATTAGCATTGTTTGATAAACAATTAGGACTTTGGGTTTAGGTGCCTGGGAATGGAATCCACTGTTTGGTCAATGTTAACATTATACAGAAATAATTCTTCACTCAGGGGCTGCATCTTTGTGTTTGTGTGTTTCCTAGGTATTTTTTTGCATGATATACATACCTCACTTAACTAATTTCATATATTTGCCATGCTCTTCGACTTGAGTTCAGTGACTTAAAGTGTTCAAGTTGCTCAATACCATTTTCTGTTCATGACATGCAAGATGAGGGTATTCTTGGCAGATGAAATTAGCTTACTATAAAATAAATTTTTAGGAAGGTATATCAGAATTGGTAAAGAATTCTCCACTCAATCCAGCAGAAAACTTTTTAAATTTTCAACTTTAATTTTGTTACCATTCATTATTCCACCTTAGCTGTTTTTACTCTGTAGGACTTCTGAGGTTGGGGGATGAGGATCTGGTGTGTGTATTGTGTGTGTTACTATTGTTAATTATCTAAGAAAGGAAAATGTTCAAATGTCAGGAAACAGCGGTTCACAGTGAGGATAACATTGTGTTTGTATTGCTGCCAAGTCTTTGGGAGAATTTCGTATCTGTTCTACAGGAAAAACACTGGAAAACATATCAATGAAAACCTACAAATGAAGTCCAGGAAAATGTCAACATTTGTACCTCTTGATCACAGAAAATAGGGATAAGCATTATTATTCATGAAGAGTAAATGTTCATGTTTTGATGCTAAAATATTCAGTACTAATAATTTTTCCTTATTCAGAGTCTACATATATGGTCTATATTAATCTTGATCATACTATTTCAGAGTCTGAGCTCTTTTTCTTGTGTATGAAGCCAGTTTGTTAGGCAAATGGTCAATGTAAATTGCTTATTCTTGTTCAGCAAACTAGGAAGCTTCCCACATTTTAGAAGCAGCTACATACAAACAGTTGATGTTTTAATTATGTATGTTCATATATTTTTCTTTATTTCTTTAACTGATCACATTACCTTCAAACTCAACAAGTTTATATTGAAATCCTCAGTCTCTAGGATGAGCCAGTATCTCCCACTGGCTTCCCTTTTTTTATTGTGGTTTAACTATTCTCGTCATCTTGGAACTTTAGGGCCTCCCTTAGTGACTCCTCTCGTGTTATGCATAACCATTCTGTCACAGCGTCCAGAAACTCTGCCTTCCTGTTGTGCTTTTCAACGATCTTTTTAGCTTTATTTCTGCTGCTTCCATCTTAGACCTCTGTTAATCCATTCAGCTTCTTTAATCTCATTGCCTATATTTTTTCTTCCTCCAGTTCATGCTACACATCAAACTTGCTTCATTTTTTTTAAGAGATGGAGGGAAAAAGTGAGAGAAAGAATCAATTTTATTTATTTCTCATCTGCTTTTTGTTTCTAGGACACGTAATTGTGTATGTGGTGCTGGGGTTTGAACCCAGGTCTTCCCGCACACCAGGCAAGATTTCAAAAATATCATTAACAAACAAAGAATTTCTGGCTTTACTTTTCGGTGATGAAACAGATATTTTTTGATCATTTCTCCCTTTTGTTCCTGTGCTCTGCTTTACACTGTGAACCTCTCTGATTTTTGTCCAACTCTGAAGAAAAATAATTACTGGTAAAAACATAATAAATCATAAATGTTCTTTCACATTGAATTCCACTAATATTATATATTTTCTGACAGTATCATTTCATAAAAATTTTACAATTAGCCTACTCTGCTTTTCTCCTTAATTATATGACTTGCTATTGAACATTTTTACAACTTTAAATCATGCCTCTTTAGTTTTAGTCTCTCTTCTTCCTTAGCGGAAAAACCCATCCATATCTTCCTTTAAAGTTTTTACTTTCCACTTGTTTTGAAATAGATTTACCTCAATCTCACCTTGAAAACTGGTTTATTGGTTGAACTTTTTTCTTTCTTTTTTTGTTTTTAAGAGAGAGGGACAGTAAGAGAGAGAGAGTCGATTTTATTTAGTTTTTCATGTGGCTTTCTTTGCTCCCACACTTCATTGTGTACTTGGTGCTGGGATTCAAACCCACATCCTCGTGCATTCCAGGCAAGCACCATAACCGCTGAGACACACTACAGCCCCCTTGCCTTTCTTATTTTAATGATCCTTATGGAAATTAATTTACTATTATTTTTGAGGTAGTGGGTTGCCTTGAGAGCATTTGTTATGTTGTCTAGAAATTATATTGTGTACTGTTATTTTTAATTTTGTGATAATTTCTTCCTCCAAACCATACTCTACGTACTTTGAGGACAGAAGGGACTGGCTTATGCACCTACACATGTGTGCATGGGTTTTGGCACACTATGAATAATTAATAAATATTGTATTCAAGTAAAACTTTGTCCCAAAATTTTCCTGAACTCGTAAAACAGATGTAAGAATACTAACAAAACTCTTTGATAAAGAATTCTACTCCAAATTTCTCATTATTTCTTTATACCTTCTGTATTTTCTGGTCAAAACTGATAGCATTTTAATTAATTTACTTCTTAACAAATAGTAAAATATTGTATCCAATGTGTCAGATAATCTTTTGTGTTCTTTTCCCATATTATCTTACTTACCTTTAAAGACAACCCTCTGAAGTAGGTACTGGTATTATCCTTATTTCATATATGAGGAAACAAATTTGCTGTGAGGGTATAGCCAAGGTCACCTAGCTAGTTAATAATGGAGTGAGGATTTGAACCTACATTTTTAAGCACTGTGCTCTTGGAATTTAGGCAAAAGTTTTTCTCTACGAAATAAGATGCTTTTTTGTTTATCTTGACATTCCTATAGACTGGGCATTAAATCACTTGAAGAAAACAACCATATGCATTTTAGAGAAAAGAAATCAAGATATAAAAATAAAGATAAGAAATTTAGATAAAAGAGATCAAGATAGTTATTGCCCCAATACTTCTTTATTGGACGTGGGAAAGAGGAATTGAAAGCCTAAGAAATAGTCTAATCTGAGTCCTCACAGACTTTCCTTTCTGTTGACCATTTTGCCATGGGGCATTATCCTGTTAATATGCTTTAGTGCCCAATGTCTTGCATAAATTTGTGAAATCTCTTGAAGCCATCAACCTAGAAAGGGTATATATCACATTCTCCTCTATGGGCTCCCAAACTGGGGTTTCATAGGACCAGCTCTTCCCATTGGATACACATTTACTTGGTGCCTTTTAATCTGTTCATAAATTGGACAGAATTTCCCTATTAATGATTAAAGTGATTCTGCATCCTTTACTAATTAGTCCTGGGAATTATTTTTAAGCTCTATTGGCTCCATCACCTGGAACAGAGATGTTCCAGGAGGTACACTGTAACTCATCATCTTTGGGTTCAGGCTGCCATTCTACTAATATTACCTCAAATTCTATGTTCCTCTTTCTTTCCTTCTTAAAATACAAACGTCCTTGAATTTTTATTTTTTATTTTTTTTAAATTTTTTTATTTTTGAGCAACCTTACAAGATTTTAACAAAACAATATAAAATGTGTATAAGATGTGTATATATTCTGGACATTGCAACTATCCCCAGGAGTGCCCCCCCCCAATTACTCTCCCTTATCCCTCCCTTCCCCTTCCCATTATAACTCTAAAAATAGTATTAGGTTGTAAAGCATTACATCTTATCTGAATTTAACTCATGTTTCTAGACCAATAAATGGTGCTGGACAAACTGGTCATCCACCTGCAGAAAGTTGAAATTAGACTCATATCTTTCTCCTTGCACAAGAATCAAATCAAAATGGATCAAGGAGCTTGGTATCAAACCAGCTACGTTGCAATTGATAGAAGAAAAAATTGGTCCAACACTTCAACATTTAGGAGTAGGCAAAGACTTTCTCAACAGGTCTACGAAAGTGAAGGAAGTAAAGTAAAAAATCAGTGAATGGGATGCCATAAAGCTAAAAAGCTTTTGTACTGCCAAGGAAACAATCAAAAGAGTCAAGAGGTTTCCTACAGAAATGGAGAGTATCATGGACTATGATTCCTCAGACAAGGGTCTCATATCCAGAATCTATAAAATCCTCAAAAATGTCAGCTACAAAAACAC
>PVKS010033630.1:0-21558 GCA_004027875.1 Aplodontia rufa | reverse complement strand
TGAAATTTGCATGATAAACTAAATTAAAATAGCTTCTTTCTCTCTTTCTCACTGTCCCTCTCTCTCTTTAAAAAAGAAATTAAAAAACCCAAATAACCAAATAAAAATTATTAAAAAAATACAATGTTATGTATTTCTGTCTTTTTTTTTTCTCTTGGCCAAATCTTCTTAATTTAAAAACACATAAATCTTCCCTACTCTGAGTGCTGCAAAGTCAGTTTAGCTAAGGAAGAATGAAGTGGAATTCTGTTCTGCCTCATGCATCACCAACAAAATTGCTAGGCCAGTTAACTTTTGATTGCAGAATATTTATTTTTGGTGACAGATGTTGCTGATGTAAGAACCCAAGCAGTCACAACTTCAATTAGCCCTGGGTTGAGGTTAAAAAAAATTGGAATGGAAAGTCTTAATGGAAGCAAATATACAACATTACAGTGACGGTTTTGTCATTGTATTTCTGATGATATGTACATAATCAACAGAGTGTGACTACACTTGCATACAATCAATTACTTTTGTGCAGAAAGATGGCAGAGCATTTTATGGAGCTATATTCTTAAGATCAGAGTCAGGTGTGGAACCTAATCTAATAAACTTACTACAGTCCCGGTACTTGTTTGACTAAAGTAGGGCCTATAGGGGAATAGAAATCAGGAGGTTTCTGATAAGACCTGCTTTACATGGCCCTGTATTAATACCTATCAAAAAGATTACCACATATAATTTTTTTTAACCTTTCTTTCATGGCTGTGAGCATGTAAAAGGTTTTTAATAAATGTTGGATTAAAAAATTGCATAGGTCAAAAATAACTCATCTCCTTCCTGAAGCTTCACATTGAAGGAAAGGAATCACTGGATTCTTGTCTCTTTGGCAAGATCATGAATTGTTCTATACATGGAGGTTTTCGTGTGTTCAAGAATCAGTTCTGGGGATATGTCAGGGAGGTGTCAGAGGAAGGCCACTGAGAAATAAACTTTTAAAACTGATTTATAGATATAAGAAACATGGAAATATCCACAAATCCTTGCTTTGTTGGGGAAATGTAATTAGAAACAAAATCTCTACCCAACCCAGAAAGAATCTCTTACAAAGGTAGGAAAGGAAGAAACAGTGTTATTATTGAATAAACATTAAACTAGAATGTTATGAGCATCGCAGGCAATCCCTGAAATCCCTCTTTCTATGGTTAAGCAAGAACAACCTATCACTGAAGAAGCAATTCTTTCATTACAATCTCACCTCTCCTTTGAAAAATAACAAGAGGTTATTGACCAAATAACCCAATCCATTATCCTGTAGTTGTTGAACATATGAAAAGATCACTGGAAAAAATTTTTTAGAACTTATTACAATAGTTAGTAATGATGATTCCTATAAATGAAATTAGTGGAGAAAAAAAAATCAGTGGTTAGGTTTGCCTGAATGTTGTATGTGTCTCCTTGGTACATTAACTTTTTTATGCACTAAAGGGACAATTTAATTTTAATTTTCATGTACACTTATTTGTTTATTTTTAGCCATACATTAAAATTCCAATTCTTATTTTATAATTTGCAACAGAATGTTTTAAAATATATAGTGTACTACATTTTAATTTCACAAGGTATTTTTAATGCTCATGTACACTTTTACATATCATAGGTATACAAGAGGTTGGTTTGCTAACATCGTTTATTGATTTTTGTCTTGGTGGGGCATTCATCCACTTTTTCCAGGAAAAGCAAGTAAATGATTAATCCATTATGAGCAAAATGCACTCTGCCAAAGACAATATTCTGCCTCACAAATTGTTTTAAAATGATACTTTCTCTTTTGATGAGAAGAGGGAAATTTTTTTTGTATATTTTGGAAGTGAATTTTTACACAAAGAATATGAACACACACACACACACACACACACATACACACACACAGTCACAGAGGTAAGACCTGAGTATAAATAGTAGACATAATGATGAAACCTGATTTTTGTGCTTAAAGAGGTAAGAAATGGTGGCTGTCGCACTCATCATGTTTGTTCAGACACTAGGTCATTTCAGACTGGCAAAATCACTGATTTGGTATAGCACTTGTTGTCTAATGAATGGCTAAGTCCCAAATGTCTGACAACTCCACATTTCTCTCATTTCCTTCAGAGCATGAATGGAGAAGAATATGTGTAATTTAGCAATGTGAAAAGCTGACACCAAACTGTTTGATGGTTCAGCTCAGCCTCATTTCTATAGAAAGCAAAATGTGATTTTGTTCTCAAAGGCTCCTGAGGTTACTGATTTTATGTTGCCAGATAGACTGTAAACTTAATTCAGAAACTAAAGCTCTTCCTGTGTACAAAGAAAGGAACTCCTAACATTGAAGTAGAATTCCCATTGGACCAAACATTTTACACATATTTATTGTTTCTTATTGTAAGGTGTTATGGGTCTAAATCCAAAGCCCAGAGTCATTTCTGGTGGCCTGCTTGAAAGCTTGGGTTTGGATTTACAAATAATTCAATTTTCATGTCTGTGTATACTTGATAATTTTTGTAATGTCACTATGCACTGAAGAAATCAAATCTTAAACACAACCAATGGTCATTGTTTAATTGAATTGACCTTATATGGCAAAGTATCTTGCAAAGGTAAAAAGGGGAAAGTTTATTTCTTGCATATTGAAGTGGATAGACCAACCAAGAAAAAATATGATATTACATTAAAGTATATAATTTAGATATTTTCACTTCATAAAATATATTGGCCTTCCTAACTGTGTGTCTATGTGCTTCTGCAGCTTATTCGCCTATTTAGCATTTCTTGTTTGTCCTTTCACTTGTAAAAGCTGCTACTTCATCAACCGACATGGATACAATCTACATGGCAAATGAGTTAGAAGCAAGGAAACAGTTGATTGCAGACATCAAGTGACTTATTAAAATGTTTTACATAGCTTTGTTATTTAATAAATTGTGTAGGTACATAATTCGTTGTGTTGACACTTAAAAACAGTGAATGACTGTTAAACATTTGGTAGAAAAAGCATGGTGGGGGTGGGTATTGGAGGAGATATGTCAAATGCATGCCAGATAGTTGAAGTACAAGTTCAAGCACCATCTGGTTTATGTCCAAAAAGCAGAAATGTGGAACATTCTTATTTTTCTTCTGGATTTACATTGTGTATTTTCATCCTTGCTCTCAGATTTAACTTGTAGCACTTGATTTAGCTAAGCATTCAGAAAAATATAAGTAATAAGTCTTTGAACACTTATTTCTAGATATAAGAAATATGGAATTACCCATGAATCCTTGATTTGTTGGGGAAATATAATTAGAAACAAAATCCCTACCCAACACAGAAAAATTCTCTTACAAAGGTAAGATAAAAAGAAACAGTATTATTATTGAATAAACATTAAACTAGAATGAAGGGCCAAATGCTTTCTCTCATATGTGGAAGCTAGAGTAAAACCTAAGACAGGATGAAAATTAGCTAAGTTTAATTAATAAACTCAATAAAGTTGAAATTTCACATAAGCTGGGGAACCATAACTGTGAAGTGGGGGACAAGGGAGGGAGGGAAAAAAAGGAAAGAAGGGATAAGACAAGTTATCAATACAGCTAGGAACACTCAACTCCCATGAGAAGCCTAACTATACACAAGAATGCAGAGTAACACAGAAATTTCAAAAATTAATACTCATGTACATGTTCATTTCTAATTATAGCATGGGGGTATTACAGAGGAGACATGAGATCAGGGAATGGATAAAGATAAGGGAGGGGATCCTGGACTAGGATAGGCCTTAACTTCCTTTGTCGATATCCATGTAAGCATGAATATATAACAACAATTTCCTGAAATGTGTAAGGCTAGGTTGCATCAAACAAACAAACAAACAAAGCTAGAATGTGATGAGCATGACAGATAATCCACTGAAATCCCTATTTCTTATAGTTTAAGCAGGAACAACCCATGATAAATAAAAGCTAGTCTTTAAGTAAGAGGATTTGACAACCATTATCATACATAGTTCATCTTAAATTTACCTGGTACTTGGGTGAATTGGTTTTATCCAAAGGGAAAATAAGCTTCCTATATTTTATCCCAAGAAAGAATTTGTAACGTGGAGCAAGGTACCCACCAAAGTTAGGCCCTGACCCTCCTCCCACTGAAGCTGGGATGCTTCAGTGGGATTACACAGAGATGTAACCCAGGTCCTTGAGAAAGCTATTCCTGGGACCAGTCCTAAAACTGCCAAAAAGCTCATTTAACTTTCAAAAATATTCATATACATTTCAAAGCATTCATAAACTTTCAAAAGTAAAGGTCCTTGGGCTGCAGTGGTGGCTCAGTGGTTACAGCGCTTGCCCAGCATGCACAAGAACAGGGGTTCAAACCCAGCACCATGTATGCAACAAAGTGTCAGAGGAATGGAAGTCACATAAAAAAACTAAACAAAAATTGATTCTCTCTTTCTCTCTCTCGCTCTCACAGTGCCTCTTTCTTTAAAAACAAACAAAACCCCCCTTTAAATCACATTTATTTAAATGAGTCCAAACAAAGTTTACTTCCTCCACCAATACTCTTTTTGACCTTGATTTTCATGTCCCAATTTTCTATGCTTTCCTCAAATTTCTCTTTCCTTCTACTTTTATGTCACCTCTTATTTCTGGTTTCTGAGTTACATTAAATGAACAGGCTAGAAATGGAGACACATCAGCACTTTTTTATTTCTGGTGGTTCTATGAAAGAAATTCCTTCAGAGAAAATCCATGAGGATTTCATATGTGCTGTTCTTCAATAGTAACCTAATTCTGGAAAGGAAGAGAAGTACTGCTAGTCATAGCCTGGGCTCTGCTGGATAAAGTGTAAAGGGAAGTTTCCTGATATTTCTCTCTGAAGATTATCTGGTTTCTTTGCTTCCAAGAAACTGTCTCTTACATATAATATGTTGATAGAGAGAAAAGTGACTATCTCAAGCAGCATCTAAACCTAGAAATTTTTTTAAAAATGTACAACAACAGGTAAAATAAGCCTTTTTCTCATTTACTTGCAGGATGATAAAATGTTAATATTGTCCCAAGCTAATCAGAGATGAAAATTGTCAAGAAAATTTACAAAAATCTTACAAAAATTATAAATGGCAATTATCAGTAAACTTTAAAAAATGAGTACGATGCTATAGAAAAAGCTTTTGATGATGTATGTCTTAACATGCTTTTTCTGAATTCTTTCCTAGTGAGCAAATTTAGAGATTAACATGGGCCTAAAACTATTTCAAAATAATCTCAAAACATTACACTTAGACTCTGGCTTGTAATGTAATGTGGTTTTGTGGTATGATAATTTTAGAGAAATTATTATAATTAATTGCTGTTTTTATCCACAAAACTCTTTTCACTGGTATATATTAAAATATTGAATCCAACATTTCCAGTTAGCAGCCAACACATGCAGACCCCTGGCTACAGGTCTGGGGACTGCAGGCTTCCCAGGATACCCAAATCTAGGAACCACCCCACCAGACATGACCTGCCAAGCCACTGCACATGTAGCCATGCAGCAGCAGCCCATAACCACCAGGTCAGACATACTGGGGCCCTACATACTTCAAAGGATCCCATGACCTGTTATAGTATACAGAAGGCCTGTTCCAGCCCATCACCAGACCCCTGGAACCAGCAATGCACCTGGCTACTGAACTTTTACAGTCCAGTGGTCTATTTTGCACCCCCAACAAATTCCAGATTAATGCCCTGCAGACTAGATTCATAAGGCACAGCAAAATGAGATTCCAGGCAGAAGCAGCGTTCTGGAAGAAGGTGGTCATCATAGAGGTGGTGTCTGACCCAATCCTTTGACTTGCAAGGAAGAAGCACCAGCAATCTGCCTACCTTAACCACAGGAAAGCTCAATTTAAAGATTGAAAAGAAGATTATCGAAAATGAGGAATCAAAACAGTAAATGTTCACCTCAAGCCCACAACTCCCCAAACAAGGAGCACACAGACAGGGAGCAGAATGAAAACCTAGAAATAATTATCAGTGATCTGATTACTAAAAGGAACAATGACTACAAGAAGATTGAATGAAGGGACTAAGTGAGAAAACTCAAGAGATGAAAAACTATTATCAAAAAAATAGATGTTCTATAAAAGGAACTAACAGAGCTAAAATCTTCAATCAATAACATCAGACCAATGATGGAAGAATTTAAAAATAAACTAACCTCTTTAGAATACAGAATCTCAGCTCCGGAAGAAAGAACTTTCAACAATGAAGATAGACTAGTAAGCTTGAGTGCACAGATGACAAAAGAGAAAAAAACTTCCAGTACACAAGTAGAATTTTCCCAATGTCTGTGACGAAATCAGAAGAAACAATCTAAGAGTAATTGGATACAGGAAGAAATCAAAACACAAACAAATGGTATAAAGAACTTTCTCAATGAAATAGTTAAAGACAAAATTTCCCATATCAAAAGAGTCATAAATGTCCATCCACAAAGTGTACAGGACACCCAATTAGCCTAATCAAATGAGAAGTTCACCAAGACACTGAGCGGTGGCTCAGTGGTTTCAGTGCTTGCTTGGCAAGCATGAGGAACCGGGTTCAAACCCCAGCACCACGTATACAACTGAGTGTTGGAGCAAAGAAACCCATGTGAAAAACTAAATAAAGTTGTTTCTCTCTTTCTCTATCTCTCTCACTGTCCCTCTCTCTTTAAAAAAAATGTATAACAGATAAATACAGGAAAGGATATTAAAATCTGCAAAAGAAAAATGCTAAATCACATTTAGAGGCAAATTTGTAAGGATCAACTCTGACTTTTCAGCTCAGACTCTAGAATCAAGAAAATACAAGGAGATGTTTCACTGTTTAAATGACCATAACGTGCAGCTGAAAATGATATGAACAGCAAAACTCAGCTTCAAATTTGATGGGTAAATAAGAACATTTTATGAGGATTTTATTTAGGAAGTGGAAAATGCCAGACTGCAGGCAAATTGCACCCAGGCACTCTCCTTGATCTGAAAGGGAAAAAACACCAGAAAAGCTACCTGCCTGCCAGGTTCATGTATTGGAAAAGATTTGATGAACTCAGTATGGGTCAGTGCAAGATCAGTGATTCAGAGATTTGGGTGTAGCACATGGAAAAGAGCAACTAATTCAGACCCAGTTAACTGGCAGAGACAACTCTCATTAATCAATCAGTACAGAAGGAGATGAGGTACTGATTGACTCAGTCTTATCCCTTCAGCCATGCAGAGACCAACAGCATAGAGAAAAGCTGTAATGGCTGAAGGCAGGTCTGCTCAGCATCTCTGCTGCAGAGGAGGGGCAGAATCCTCCTCTCACCTCTGAGGAGGTCAGACTGTAGTAATTTTAGACAAATAGGCAGGGAAAAGGAGCTGGGAATCTTAAGGGAGATTTCCCCACAATCCTGTCGGAATTGCACACTCTGCTGTATATGGGCAGAAGGCAAACAAGATATCTGTTCTGTGCTTAAACTGGGACAACTCCACGGCATCTTCACTCCAGAGGAAAGAGCATTGTCTCCTCTTCCAGCCCTATGTGGCATGGGCTGCAGTCATTTTAAGCATACAGGCAAGGCAGGCAGAACTTTATTTTGGATCCTCATTACCATTTCCCAGATCCCCCTACAACTCCTGCAGGCAGAACTTTGTTTGGGACCCTCATTACCATTTCCCAGATTCCCCTACAACTTCTCCCTGAAGCCAATGTTGCCTGCAGCCAGGACAGTTAAACCAGAGATAATTGGATGGGGAGTGAAAGAGTTAACTGATGGCAAACACTTCCTCTATCCCTTGCAAGTAGGAAAGCCACCAGGCTATGGAACAACATTCCAAAATAATTGATTGGGCTTTACTGGTGATCATCAGAGGTGCCTTAAATCCATACAACAGTTTGAATTTTTTTTCATGTGTATGTGTTTGTTTGTACAAAGTGTTGTTGCTGTGGACCTGTTTTTTCTTTCTACACACTTATTTCTCACCTTTCCCTTGAACACCTGCTTTAATGTAATGTTAGTACTTGTCATACCACCTGAGGCCAGGGCTATACAGCTCCCTAGTAGTCCATTTCTCTGTTACCAACATCTTTGCTCTTCTACAGCAATAGCCAAACCTAACACTTCTAACACTCACCACTTCCTCAACATCTTTCCCCTAGTCTCTCCCTCTGTCTCTATCTCTATTTATTTTTTTATTTTATTTGTTTTTTATTTTGATTTTTCTATTTTTGATAATCAGAATATTCTTATAGTATATTTATAATCGCTCTGCTTTGGTTTCATAATCACAATATTGCCTGCATTTTTAACTCAGTTCTTTAACCTCAGATGTTTGTAAGCTTCACATCAATTTGCTCCATCTGGAGATAATCGTGAATCACATATTTCCTTCCATAGATGATAACTAGGGGTGCATTTACTACAAAAGGAGTAGATTAACCATTTCAACACTGTTTGTTGTATGTTTTAACTGACCTTACTGTCTATTCATCCTTCTCAAGGGCCTTAATGGAAATCCAATGTGAATGCCAAATTTGATATGCTTGGTTGCTTCTAATCCAGTTATAGTCTGATTGTTAATAGAGTTGTAACCAAAGATAGTTACTAATCCTACCTTTCCACTCATAGGTGGTAATTAGAGTGGTAAGTTTCCAAAGGAACAAAATAACCAGGTTAATGCTGATTATTGTACACATTGGCTGCTCATATTATCTCTTTCACTTATCTTGTGAGGTACTATAAATCGCAAAGTCCAATAAACATAAATTGGGTATCTGGGATTACTAGAACACTTTTGTTGGAATTTCAGAATGGTACAGCTGGTCTGGAAATCAGGGTGGAGAATCCTCAAAAAATGAGGGGAGTTCTCACTGCAGCTGGGAACACTCAACTTCCTTGTGAAGCCCAACTACACACAGGTGGGCAAAGAAGATGAGGAAATTAAAAAATTAATACACATGTTAATACAATTAACAAATTGCACCCAGCCCAAGTTACTGAAGAGACAAAAACTCCACAACTCATCAACTTCCCCAAAGTAAAATAACCAGAGAGGGCTCACAGTCCCCATTCCCCAGAACAAAAACTGAAGAAAAAAGGGAAACAATTCTCCTCCTCAAACTCATAACTCCCCAGCCAAGGAGTCTGTGGATAGGGTCCTGAATGAAAACCTAGAAATAATTGTCAATGATCTGATTATTAAAACAATCAGAGAATTAAAAGAAGACTTAAGGAAGGAAATAAGAGAGCAATTTCAGGAGCTGAGAGATGACTTTGATAAAGATCTAGACATGCTGAAAACAGATGTAGCAGAGCTGTTAGAATTAAAAACCACAGTCAATCAAATTAAAAGCTCAATGGAAGATATTAATATCAGAGTAAACTCAGTAGAAAATAAAAATTCAGGTTTCAAGGAATAAAGATCAGGTAGTGAAGGCAGGCTGCATAATTTTGAATACAGGGAAGATAGACAAGGAAACATAAATTTACTGAGCATGATCAGAATTTTCAAGAAGTATAGCAATTAACAGCAAGAAAAACAACAGAAAGTAAAAAAATACTTGGAGATTAAGTAATATCCTCTTAAATGAAGAATGGATCAAAGATGAAATGAGAACAGAAATCAACAAATTCTTGGGAACAAATGAGAATGAAGAAACAACATATCAAAATCTTTGGGATGTAATAAAGCATTCTTAAGAGTTAAATTTGTCTTCATCAAAAATCAGAAGAGAGCCCAAATAAATAAACCTCTTCTCCAACTCAACTCCCTACAAATAGAGCAACAAAACAATCTCAATTCCAACAGAAGGCAGGAAATTAACAAGATGAGAGCTGAAATCCATGAAATTAAAAACCAAAAAAAGAAAAAAGAAATAATGAACAAAATAATGAGTTAGTTTTTTAAAAAATAAAATCAAATTGACAGACCCCCTAGACAACCTCACTAGAAGGAAGAATTTAGTCAAACAAATTAACAAAGTCAAAGACAATGAAGGAGAAATCATAGACTCATTCAAAATTCATAGGATTATCAGAACTTATTTTGAAAAGCTGCATTCTTCCAAGTTTGATAATATGACAGACATGGATAAATACCTAGCTACATTTAACATTCCCAAATTAATACAGCAGGATATTGAAAATCTAAACAAACCAATCTCAGGTAGTGAAACTGAAACAGTTATTAAGGCCTACCAAGCAAGGAGAGCCCAGGACCTGATGGATTCTCTGCACAGTTCTACCAGATCTTTAAAGAAGAATATCTCTCTTTAGTAGCCTATTCCATGAAATTGAAAGGGATGGAACCCTCTCAAATACTTTTTTATGAGGCAAACTGCACAAAGATATATCAAGCAAAGAAAACTATAGATCAATTCCTTAGATGTACATAGACACAAAAATCCTCAGCAAAATTCTAGAAAACTGCATCCAAAAACACATCAAAAAAGTAATACATCATGTTCAAGTGGACTTCATTCCAGGAATTCACAACTGGTTCAACATGTACAAATACATAGATGTGATTCACCACTTAAACAGAATTAAAGACAAAAATCATATGATTATCTCAATTGATGCAGAAAAGAGCTTTGATAAAATTCCACACCCATTTATGCTCAAAACTTTGGAGAAGATAGGGATGAAAGGAAGATATTTTTATTTTGTAAGAGTCATGTATGAGAAACCCATAGTCAACATTATGCTTAATGGTGAAAGACTGAAACTGTTGCTACTAAATTCAAGTAAAAGATGAGGCTGTCTACTCTCACCACTCTTAATCAATATACTCCTCAATACCCTAGACAGAGCTATCAGACAAGTGAAGTAAATCAAAGTAATTTGTACAGGAAAAGAGAAAGTCAAGGTGTCTCTATTTCCTGATGACATGATTCTATACCTAATATACCCCAACACCTATGTTAGAAAACTTCTGAAGCTTATAAATTAATTTAGCAATGTGGCAGTTTAGAAATCAACACTCATATATCAATATCCTTCTTATACTTCAACAGCAATTCTGCCAAAAAGGGTACCAGGAAATCTGTCCCATTCATGATAACTGCAAAATGAATAAAAAGATTGGATATTAATCTAACAAAGAATATAAAAGACTTCTACAATGAAAACTGTTTAATATTCCATGTTCTTGGCTATGCAGAATTAATATAATTAAAATGGCCATTCTGCCAAAATACCTGTACAGATTTAATGCAATCTCCATCAAGATACCAATGACATTATTCATGGATATAGAGAAAGCAATTCTCAAATTCATATGGAATAACAAGAAACTCAGAATAGTCAAAACATTACTAAGCTAGAAAGAGGAAGCAGGAGGTGTCAAAATACCTGACCTGAAATTATACTATAGAGATAAAGTAATGCAAACAGCATGGTATTGGTACCAAAATAGACATGAAGTCCAATAAAACAGAATAGAAGAAACTGAGACAAACCCACAAGTCTTTAATCATTTGATATTTGACAAATGGGGCAAAATATACCCTAGAGGAAAGATTACCTGCTCAACAAATGGTGCTGGATGCACTGGACAGCCACTTGCAGGCAATTGAAATTAGATCCTTATTTCTCATACTGCACAACAATCAAATTGAAATGGAACAATTGGAAATTAAACCAGCAACTATGCAATTTCTAGATGAAAAAATAGGATCAACACTACACTACAATTTCTTCCTTAATAAGACTCCCATAGCTCAAGATTTAAACCAAGAGCCAATGAGTGGGATGCTATTAAACTGAAAAGCTTCTGCACAGCTGAAGAATTAGTCAAGAGTGTCCAGAGACTCTACAGAATGAGATAAAATCATTGCATGCTATTACTCCATTTGGATGCTAATATCCAGAATACAAAGAGAACTAAAAAAACTTAACACCATAAATACAAATAATCCAATCAATGAATTAGCTAGGGAACTAAACAGAAACCTCTCAATGAGTAAGTCAGAAAAGCCAAAAAATGTATAAAAAATGTTCTTCATGACTAGCAACCAGAGAAATGCAAATCAAAATGACCTTAATATTTCACCTCACTCAAGTCAGAGTAGTAAAAATGAAAAATATGAACAATAACAGATGCCGGAGGGGCTGTTTGGAGGAAGGAACACTAACACACTATTGGTGGGACTGCAAACTTGTACAGCCACTCTGGAAAGCAGTGTGGAGACTCCTCAAAAATCTAGGGATGGAACCACCTTACAACCCAGCTATCCAACTCCTGGGTATTTTCCCCAAAAAGCTACAGTCTGCTTACTACATTGACACAGCTACATCAAGGTTTATAACAGCTCAATTTACAATAGCTAAAATATGGAGCCAACCCAGATGTCCCTCCTGGATTAATGGATAAAAACTGTAGTATATACATACAATGGAATTCTACTGTGCAATTGGAGAGAATGATATCATGTCATTTGCAACCAAATGGACAGAAATGGAAAAAATCATGCTGAGTGGAATACCCCAACCACAGAGACTTAAGGGCCAAATGAGTTCAAGTAAATTTTTTAAAAAGGAAAATACCATCATAATTTCAGACTTGCAGCAGTTATGAACAGAAAACCAGCATTACAAATAATCCTTAAAGATAAACTCCAGATATAATAACAAGCAAACACTCATCAAAATTCCAAAACCAGAAAAATCAATAAAAGTACACATTATAAATGACAACCAAGAAAGCACAAAACTAATAAAACATGATGACTAGAAACCACAACCACAAACTATCTTAACCACAACCATGTAACTATTCTAACACTGAATGTGAGTGATCTCAAGGCACCAATCCAAAGACATAGATTAGCAGATTGAATTAAAAAATAAAATCCAACAATATGCTACTTACGTGAACCCACCTTACAGCCAATGACATCTACAGATTGAGGGTGAAAGAATGGAAAAAACATCTTCTTGGGCCCAAAAAAGCAAGCTGCATTTCCAATACTTATATCAGACAAAGTACAATTTAAACATTAATTATTCAGAAGACATAAAGAAGGCCACACATCCTAGTAAAGGCAACAATACAACAGAAGATATAACCATAGTAAATATATTCCGTCCAAACATGTGGAAAAAATTTTCCATGTCTTTAAATCACTTGCCGTCCTTCTACACAAAAAGAATGGGAGATGTTAATAATCTTATATCATGATTAGACAGCTCATCAAAGCAAAAACCAATAAAGAGATCTCCAGTCTAAGCAATGCCATAAATCAAATGGACTTAACAAGTATGTATAGAATGTTTCACTGCAAATTGGCTGAGTATATCTTTGTCTCTGCTGCTCATGGATGTTTCTCCAATAGAGATCATATTCTCATAAAGGAAATCTCAGCAAATATAAAATAGTAGATATTATTCCATGTATCCTATCAGATCATAATGCCATGACCCTAGCTATTAACAGCAAAAACCATAGCAGAAAACGTACATACACATGGTGATTTAATAATATTCTATTAAATGAAGAATAGATCCAAGAAGAAATGAGAGCAGATATCAAGAAATTGTGGGAAGAATAAACAACATTTTGAAACTTTTGGGACAGCATAAGAGCATTCTTAAGAGGGAAATTTATAGCACTGAGTGCCCACATTAAAAACCAAGAGTGGGAAGATAATGGTGGCAGCAGCAGCAGCAGCAGTGGGCTCCAAGCAGTGCTGAATGAGAAATCTCTCCATAAAAGAGGGACACCAATGGTGGGAGAACAGCAAAATTCTTCCCCAAATTATTACTATCCAAGGAAGGAAACTTAGTAACACAGAGCCGTGGACAAGCTGAAAGTTACACCACCATCAGCTACCTAGCTGGTGGGCCCGGAATTAGCCTGGAGGTAGGAAGCTGCATACAATTAATTTAACTCAGACACAGTGGTGAGTGCTCAGCAGAACCTGGGCGCAGGACTACTGTGCTCCCAGGCTGCAGCAGTAGTGCCAGCAGTGCTGGATCTGCTTTAATACACACAAATTAGAATCCCTAAATCTGATCACATGAAGAAGTGGGGCAGCATTGCTATCTTGAAACCTCCTGGAGGGTACAGGACAATGCTTCCTCAAAAGTGAAACCAAAACCACCAGCTACAGCACAGATTAGGGAACTCAGTCCAGAAGAGTGGCTCCAAATCCATAGTGTTTTGACTATCTGCCCTGGGGACATTTGGAGGCTTCCTGCCCACCCCCTTACAGGCCTGAACTGCAGGAGGAGTCCTGACCAAGACTCTGCTCAATAGGACCTTATCAGCCAGGGTGGACTCGGGCTGTAGGTCCAACAAATACTGCCTGAAACTCTCAGAGAGGGAAATGGTTAGTGTCAGCTTCAGGGATCTATGAAAAAAAGGGGAAGCCTGGACTCAGTGCCTTCCCTATATTCTCTAGAGGTTTGAGCATAAATAAATGCTGAATTTTATCAAAGGCCTTTTCTGCATCAACTGAGAAGAGCAAATGGTTTTTGTCCTTAATTCTGTTCAAGTGATGAATCATATGTATTGATTTGCATTTGTTGAACCAGCCTGCATAGCTGGAATGAGCCCCACTTGCTGTGGTGAATTATCTTCTTGATGCATTTTTGAATATGGTTTCCTGGTACCACAAGCTTCCTTAATAATAAGGATTTTTGCCTCAATGTTCATCAGGGATATAGGTCTGTAGTTTTCTTTTTGTGATGTGTCTTTATTGAATTTTGGTATCAGAGTTATGGTTGCCTCATAAAATGTGTTTGGGAGAGTTCCCTCCTTTTCAATTTCTTGAAATAGTTTAATAAGGAGAGGTGTGAGCTCCTCTTCACAGGTGTGGTGAAACTCAACATGGAGTCCATCAATTCCTGGGTTTTTCTTCTTTGGAAGGCTTTTAATAGCTGTATGGATTTCAGTGCCTATTATTGGGCTGTTTAGGATATCCATATCATCCTACATCAATTTGGGTATGCCGTTTGGGTCTAGAAGTTTGTGCATGTCTTCCGGATTATCTAATTTAGAGGAGTATAATTTTTCAAAATATGTTCCTATAATTCATAGTTCCTATAATTTCCATGGTGTCAGTGGTGATCACTCTCCTTTCATTGGTGATTTTGATGATTTGCTTCATTTCCCTCCTTCTCTTAGTGAGATTGGCTAGGGGTCTATTAATTTTATTTTATTTTTTAAGGAACCAGCTCTTCATTTCATCAATTCTTTTTATTGGTCTTTTCTGTTCTCAATTTCATTGATTTTAGCTCTGATCTTGATTATTTCCTGTCTTTTGCTGGCTTTAGGATTAGATTGTTCTTCATTTTGTAGGGATATGAGGTGGAGCAAAAGTCTATTTATTTCGGATCACTCTCCATTTTTTAATGTAGGCACTCAGCACTATAAATTTTCCCCTTAGGAATGCTTTCATGATGTCCCAGACATTTCAATATGTTGTTTCTTCATTTTCATTCTCTTCCAAGAATTTCTTGATTTCTGCTTTCATGTCTTCTTGGATCCATTGTTCATTTAATAAGGTGTTATTCATTCTCCATGTGTATGTGTGTTTTCTGTTATAATTTTTGCTGTTAATTGCTAGTGTCATGACCTCATGGTCTGATGGGATATAGGGAATAATATCTACTTTTCATATCAGCTGGTTTGGGGTGAAATATTCTCTAAATATTTGTTAAGTCCATTTGATTTATGGAGTTTTTTAGGCTAGAGATCTCTTTATTTTTTTTTTAATTTTTCTTTGATTATCTGTCTATTGGTGATAGAGGAGTGTTGAAGTCTCCCATGCATTGCAGCCTGCTGGTTTGTATATACATAACATCTGAGGTGATTTGATGGGTCCTGGTGTCTTGTGTTCAGCCTGAATAGGGCCCCTCTACAAAGCAACAGGAACTGGGATGTTTGGCAGTGGGTATGGGCCTAATGTATCTGGACCAGGCAGGAATGGGCTGTGTCTGGGTGGCTCTGTGTGGGGTGATTGGGCAGTTTGAGACTTGGGGGATATTGTGCTTGATGCCCTGGTCCTGAGGCCTGGTTCCACTAACGCATGGCTGCTGGATTTGGTTCCAGCAATCTTCCTATGTGGGGATGCACTGTCTGCCTGTAGGACCTGGAGCTGAGGCTTCTGTCCACATGCAGAGAGGCCTGCTGGGGTCAGCTCAAGTGAAGCTGCTGGGCAGGTGGGGCCTGGCAGCTTCAGCCTGGGCTGAGAGCTCATTCAGCACACAGAGGCCTGATGGGGTAGGCTCCAGCAGGGTTCCAGGGTGGGTGTGGCATGGTAATTATGGGGTGCAGTTGAGGGCTCTATCCTTAGACATAGGCCTGCTGGGGTCCCTGACTTGTGTTCTTATGGCATTTTATCTTATTTTGTCTTATGCTTACGTGATTTTGTTAGAAATACTGGATGTCAGAAGGAATGAGACACATGCTTAGAATTAATTTAGCATGCAAACTTTACTTCTTCAGAGGGATATGCTACTGAACAAAATCTGACAAGCAAGCACCACAGACTGGGTACAACCAGCATTTTAACCCCTGGAGTACAAGATTCTTTTGCTGGGTTCCTCATTGGCTAAATACTATGGTATATACAAATTTTTCCCTTTGAGATATACATATGTATGTGTGTGCATATATATATACATATATATATTTATCTATATATACATATATATATATTTATCTATATATATTTATTTATCAATGTATATATAACATCCAAGTAAGTAAAAAAGAAATCTGAAAGCCTAGACTATATGGAGTATTATTATTTGAGACCAAAGTCACAGTCCTGCCTTCAAAGAATCATATTTTAGGAAAGGAGACAAAGCATTACAACATCGTTCTGTGATATGGCATCTAGAAGATGGAGCTCTACTCAAGTGTGGCTCTCCATGAAGGTAAGTGGAGCTGTGAAAAATCATGATATCTCAATTCACTATACCGGATTGATGTGATTGGAATATATGAGAAGTCTGGGGAAGAGAAAAAAATCAAGACCAGAGTTACAAAGAAGCCTGTCCATGAACTCATTTATGAGTTCCTAAAACATTTGTGCTGGATTTATAATTAATACTCTTGGATCTTGATCTGGTCATTTGGTTTCTCGTTTGTGAAATCATACCTCTCTCACAAGGAGAGATCCAATGAGTAAACAGAGTTGCTAAATTAAATACTTTTCTAGAAGTTTATTTCTTGACATTCCTGATCTCTCCTACCAACAAAGTAATTATTAATTTGGTTTTTTTTTATTCTCCCTATCCAACATATACATGTTTAGGATAAAAGTTGGCAGAAATAGCTCACAGACTGTTTCAACCATGTGGGTGAGGCTGATAAAACAATTTAGATATATGTGTACAAGGACGGTAAGTTCTCCTTGATATAGTGGCAAAAAATAGAACCCTGGTCCATCAATTCTGGAAAGCCTGAATAAATGTGATACCATTTCTCTATGAAATATACAACTATTAAAATGATGTAGTAGATCTGTTGATCTACTACCATGATGCTGTTTTTAAAGAGTGAGAAAAGAATGAGAAAATGATTTCCTTATTTGTATCATGCTTTCCTTCTTAAGGTTTCTATGACACTGTTAGTCAGATTGACTTTGTTTTGGCTGCATAACTTTCTTTTTTCAGCATGTTATATATCATTTATCTTATGAAAGATGGTCTTTTCCACATCAATAATTCATGCTAGTATTACATTTGTTTCTACTAATATTAGGGATGCTAATAAAATTATCTAAGAATATGATGTGTTTACCTGACATTTTCCTCTTTTGATCTCAAATTCCTACTGATACATTCTTGTTTCTCTAGATGATATATTATTTGCATTTGCATAGATCCACAGAATGCTAAAATTCTGGAGATGTGATTATCCTGAAACACAAATTAACGTGTGTACTAGACATCTGCATGAGCGTCTGATGTGAAATGTTTGTTTGGTGTTGTTGCCCTTGAAAGAGTTTAATAAATATCCCTACATATAGACAGAAAATAATAATTTATGATTCAAGGACCACCGGTATATTTTCCTATTACTCAAATGCTTTATTATTTGATTACTTCACATTTTCATTTCTATATGTTACAGAATGAGAAGTTAAATTTATTTTGCATTATTTTTTACTATTAGCATCTTTAAATTAACAACATTAAGTCTTATAGAAATTGCTCAAAGTAGCAATTAAAGAACTGTTTTCTAAAATCATGCATGTTATTATTAAAATTTCAGATTAATTTTTCAAAGTCCCAACATTTTTGTTCATTTTAGACTTTCCTATAGTATAGTATTCAAAGGGCTTGGAGCCTGTGAGTATTAAGATAGGAAACTGCCTTTAAGACTGAGTATTCAGAGTATGGCTCAATCAGTCCTCTAACTTTATTCATCTTCTTCCTCCTTATCACTTTGAACTATCAAAATCCTGGCACCTGATCCTCTACTGAATAGACTACAGGAAAGAACTTAAACTCACATAGGCAGTTATTTTTTCATGACCCTTTAAAATGGCATCTGAAAGCCAGTAATTATTAGCTAAATTTTTTAGATTGATTAAAATTTGAAGTATTCTCTCCTTCCTTCTCTTTTATCACAGGTAATTAAAAGCACTGAAGCAGTTCAGTTGATTGTCTTTTCCATGTTTTTTACTTTTTCCTCAGATGCCCAATATCATTATAACATTCAACCTGTTGATCTACTATGATAAATTATCTCTTTAGCTATTTTCTGAAAAACATGCAGCTAGTCTGTTCTTTTGTGTTTTTTTTTTTTTTTGCATTTTAGACTCTATTTAATGAAGATTATAAAAAAGACTTGTAGTAACATTATCATCTGAGAGTTCATTATGGCTATTAATAGTATTTGAGTGCTAGGTTTTTTTAATATGCTCATTGGTAATTGGGGTTTTAGCTATTTTATAATGAGAATAGGAGTTTTTGAAAACACTGTCATCTTTGAATCTAATTAACAACAGAGTGATAGAATAATTACTAATACGTTACTCATTTTAGTTTAATTTAAAATCTATAGCTTTTATTTGCTTCCCTAAATAACTGTATTTATATTCAGAAGCATAATATGAAGCAGAAAATGGATTAGTAATCAGCTAAACTGTAAATATCTCTTCACTGTTTGTATGATTAACACAAAGAAGAAAGATGAGGGAAAGCACACAATTTTATGGCACAGACCATGCTGGATATAGCCTTTACCTAATAATTAAAATTCTCTAACTTTTGCATTTATTCTGTTGTAAATCTCAAGAAAAATGTTAAGTTCTTTTGGGCATGGATGGCAGTCCAAGAGGTTCTGATCCACCAGAACCACCTCCTCCCAAAAGGTTCTCTTCAAAAATGCAATGCCTAGTTGATATTCTAAGTATCATAAATATGTACCCATTATATAAATATGTATGCTTATGGGATACATTGGTAGGTATGAATCATTGTTTATGTGTCGAATTTTCATAGTGGTAGAGGAAACAGATACATAAAAATATACTGACATCATGCACTAAATGCCATAGTTAAGACATCAGCTAAAGGTAATGAGGTAGAACAAAACATTAATCAACCTAAGAAAATAAAGGAAAATCTTTTGTGGAAGACAAAATATAATTTGTTTTCAACATTTGTTACTAATTAGTAAAGTGCAAAGTTAAAGGAAAACTTTCAAGGAATGGACACTTTAATAAAAATAGCAATCATATCATTTATTTAATGTTTACTATATGTCACTCACTATTTTAAGCAATGTATTAAACCATTTCATTTTCCTAAGAAACATATGAGCAGCTGTTCTTATTTATGTGTGAGGAAACTGAAATACAGAATGCTTAAGTAAATTCCTGCAGTCACACAGACAGTAAATGGTGGACTGTAGATTTACTAACACTGGCTGGCTTCAGAATCCATTTTCTTAACCACCTTTCTACACAGCTGTACTACACAGCTGTGTTTATTGATAAAGGTAGTGAACAATTGTAGGGAACACTATATTAATTCAAATTGCTGGGTAATAATCCTAGTTTGGGGAAGATAAAAGACACAGCTGAAAAGATTGACAAGTGACAGATTGTAATGGTGAATCTGAATTGTCAACTTGATTAGACTAAGATATGCCTGAGATTAAGAGTTTTCTGGAGGTGTCTAAAGATGTTTCTAGGCATGATTGGCATGTGGGATAGCAAACTGAAGAAAAGACCTACCCTAAGTGTGGGCAGCATCATATAATATGTTAGAGGCTTGGATGGAATAAAATCCAGAAGAAGAGGGAAGCAGCAGACACAAGTCTGATTCTTCTTGAATGAGTCCTTAATTGCTTCTGTAATCTTCTGAGGACTTCAGACTCCAGTCCCTTCACTCTTCCTAAGCAGACCCTGTTCAGGGATTCTTCAGGGAGTTTCCAGGTCTTTGGTCTGAACTGTGATAACATTCTTGATCCCTGTGTTCTAAGCATTTGTTATTCTGGATGGTACAGTTACTGGTTCCTTCAGCACTCCAGCCTGCAGGCAGCCATTGGGGGATTATTCAGCCTCTAGTTGTGTAAACCAATCAAATTAACCCGTTAATATATATATATATATATATATATACAAATATATGTATATATATAATGTATGCATATATATATGCATATGTGTATGTGTGTGTGTATTTATATGTATATGTGTGTATGTGTGTGTGTGTGTGTGTGTGTGTATATATATATATATATATATATATATATATTCTGCTGATTCTGTTCCTCTAGAGAACCCTGAATAATATACAGATAGTGATTTGGTAAGTCTAACTAAAAAACTAAACTGTGGCTTCTTAACTAATCATGGTGAGGGGTCTATTTTACTTCGTTATTATTTTTTAATTTCAAGTATTATGTGAATAGATATATCGTTAAAATGTTAAAATGCAGAAGATGGCGATCTGAAGACAAAAGGCTTCCATTGCACCCCCGTGACTGATCAGGATATCTCCGGCTTCTCACCAGTTTTTTAAGGTGCGTTTTGGGAAATGGCATTATGAATCACCAGTTCTGATCTCAGCATTGGTTTTGGGGAATAGAAACCTACGAGCGAGCGAACAGGGATTCTTTGTCCCCTGCACCTGCGCGGCGGCGCCCGCCGGCTGGCCCGCCGGCAAGCCCGCCTGCAGGCATTTGCACTCTCCAGCCTACATTCCCGCTTGCCAGAGTCCCTTCTGCAGGGGGGAAAAAATCCCGCACAGCTTTAAAGACAGCGTACTGGCGAGGACACCTCCCGGACCTGTGCACTGTCTGGCGGCAGGATGAGTGACTGGAAAGAGCTTCCTAATAAGCACAGAGCAGCGGTTTGCGCAGGGGAGGTGGTGCGGGAACTGCAAGGACAGGAGAGCGGAGCAAGCCTCCGTACTACATCTGCGAACTAGTTACCGCACGTCCAGCCTGCCTGAGCAGGGCAAGACCTCTTTGGGACTGCAAAGCAAGCTCTAACAGCTCCGCCCGGAAGCAGCAGAGATCAAGGGTGGAAACAGGACCAGAAGGCCTGGCTGAAGCCCTGAAGAAGGTGGGGGAGCAGTCA
>PVKS010033629.1:0-13668 GCA_004027875.1 Aplodontia rufa | reverse complement strand
AATGCTTTTCAACCTCTCCCAGAGAATTCAATTCAATATGTTGTGTCTTCATACTTACTTCCATGACTTTATTGATTTCTAATCTCATATCCTTTATGATCCATTCATTAAGTGGGTATTATTCAATCTCCATGAATTTATGTACTGTGATATTTTTCTTGCTGTTAATTGCTATAATCATACCACTATAATCTGATAGGATACATGCAGTTATATCAACCTTTTTTCTTTGTGAAAATTAGACTTCTTTGTGGACCAGGTTATGATGTATTTTGGAGAAGGATCTGTGCACTATTGAGATGGAATATTCTGTAAATGTAAGTTAAATCTACTTGATTTAAAAAGTGATTTAGGCTGGAAGTACCTTTATTGATTTTTTTTGCTTTAATGATTTGTCTATCATGGTGTATTAAAATCCCCCAGTATTATTGTATTTTATGTTATAGAATATTTTTCCATGTATTTGGGGGTGTTTCAGTTTGGGGTATCAATGTTTACTATGGTTATGTCTTCTTGATGTAGTGCTCCCTTTACTAAGATGTACTGGTCTTCATTGTCTCTTCTGAATAATTTTTGGTTGAAATCTCCTCTGTTGGATATAAGTATTATAATCCAGCTTGCTTTCTTGAGCAGCTAGATATTTTCCCATCCTTTCACCTTCAATCTATAGTATATATGGCTATGAGATGTGTCTCCTGTAAGCAGCATACTGTTTGGTTTTATTTTCTGATCCAATTTGTTAATCTGTATCTGTTGATTGGGGCATTGAGACCATTCACATTCAGTGTTAGAAGATATATGTGAGGATGGTTTGCTGTCATCAAGATTTGTTGGTGTGTTTTGTGTTGTCTTGGCCATCCTTTAGTAAAGTATACTTTTATTGAATTTCGTATGTTTGTAATTTTTGGAAATTGTTTTCTCTTTCTCTATCTGGATTTCGTCTTTGAGAATTCTTTGTTGTGCTGGTTTTCCACTAATGAATATCTCAAGTTTCTTCTTATTGTACAAAGTTTTGATTTCCCCTTTGACTTGGAAGCTGAGTTTTGCTGTGTATAGTAATCTCAGGGGAAAGTTGTGTTCTTCCATGAATTGGAATATTTCATTCCAGGATCTTCTTGCTGTAGTGCCTGAGCTGAGAAATCAGACATGATCCTCATTGTTTTGTCTCTGAATGTGAGTTGGTGTTTCCGTCTTGCAGATTTTAATGTTCTTTCTTGTTTTCTCTGTTATATTTTTTGAATATGATTTTTCTTGATGAAATTCTCATTTGATAAGGTCTATTGGGTGTCCTATATGCTTCATAAATGAGCATGTCTGACTCATTTCTGATATGGAGAAATTTTTCTTTATTTAGTTGTGAATTTTTTCACACTTTGTTTGAATTTTGAAATTTTCATCTTTTCAAGTTATTCTCAGAAAATTTCTTCTGATTTCATCCCAAACTTCTTGGAAATTCTGATCATACCTGTAATTGTTTTTTCTTTTCTGTCATCTGTATGTTCAATCTTACACAGCTTGCCCTCATCAGATGTTCTTTCTTCAAAAGTTTTGTTTGTGTTTTCTATAAAAACTAGTTTGTTATTAAATTCATCCATTGAGGCTTTGATTTGGTGACTGAGGACATAAAATCTAAAACTTCCCTTTTTAATGTATCCAATTCTTTCTTTTTTTTCATCCCCCATGTTTACTCTCTTATTTCCTTCCTTAGATTTTATTTTAGGCATTTGACTGTTTTAGTAATCAGGTCTTTGATTGTTTCTACTAGGTTTTCATCCCACTCCCTATCCATGGATTCTTTGGTTGGGGATTTGTGGGTTTGAGATTTCTACCCTGTTTCCTCATCTCTGACAGACTTTGCTTTTGATATGCTCAGATGCTTAGGAACCTTCATGAATTCTGTACTCTATGATAC
The DNA here is from genome assembly GCA_004027875.1 of Aplodontia rufa. NCBI lineage: Eukaryota > Metazoa > Chordata > Mammalia > Rodentia > Aplodontiidae > Aplodontia > Aplodontia rufa. The sequence goes on along the minus strand of PVKS010033629.1, from coordinate 11,756 downwards.
AGGCCTGGGATTAAAGTCAAGCCCAGGTACTTTCAGGCTTCAGGTGTTCCAGGCCACCTTGCAAGTCAGATGATGGAGAATATTCTCTCTTTTTGAAAAGCAATATAGAGTCATGGCTCAGCCCTACTTTGGATTTTTTTATGCCATCCCCAGCAACATCTTTCCGAGTGTGCTGGTGGTGCTTCTTCTGTACTTGTGCTAACTTCTGTTCAAAGTGTGTTCACTAATACCTTTGAACAATCACAAGCTCTCAAATGTAGGGACCCTGAGGGATTGTTCTTGTGCTTTTCCATTTCCCTTCATGCATTATAATGCACATGAGTTTGATTGGCTCAGAAACACATGCTACCTGGGAAGTCAGAGGAGAGGAAAAACTTCACCATTCAGGGTAAGCGATCAGGCAGGGTTGGGGTTCACAGAGGACTCTGATTTCCATCTGAAGCTCAAAGAATATTTTGGGGGTTTGGTGGAGGATTCTAGAAGAAAATGCCCAAAAGTGGTCTGAGGTCCTGATTGTGGGTTCTCAGAAGAGGAATGTCTCCAGATATTTGGTCCTTAGTCAGGTGACCCTCACTAAGCCTTCCTTCATGTTGGGATAATCAGGGGAGCAGTGCAGACCTCTGAGAGACTCTAAGAAGAACGTGGAAGCTGAGTTTTAATCCTAGGACATAGGATCCTATGGGGAGAATCACAGATGTGACTGTTCATTTCATAGTCTGTGATTTCCTTCAGCATCAGATATGATATGACTAAGAACATCAAGTGTGTACCATATAGGCAAAAATCCTCTTAGCTGGTAAAGTCTTACATTGACCCCTTCGCAAGTCAGGTTTAGGAATCAAGGGCTCCTGCCCATGCTCCATGTATGGCTGTGTGTTGTTTGGGTGGACATGTGGCCCCTAAGAAACTGCCCTGTTCCCATAGGTAGTGCCCTGGTCATGTGCAAGGAAGGTCTTGGCTACTATAATTTGTTTCTTATGATCCTTTTCCTTTCTGGAATGTTCCTCTTCACACTCAAACCTATCACTGTGAGATTGTATCAGGATCCCCTGTTTTTTCTTGATCATAGTTGTGGCAGCAGGGAAAGGATGATCTAAGCTGGGAGTTGATCTTTTGCTTCTTACTTTGTCTCTGGGAAAAGCATCTGTGTTCCTCTGGGTGTCTTTGAGACCCTGTTTTGAATCAACCCCAAAAATAAGGGTGGCAGAAAGTGGAAAGTTGAAAGAGGAAAAGGAGTGGGATGTATTTTTGTAAATAAACTTCTCTATGGATTCATGGACCCTGTTGGGAATCCCACATATCATCTTCTTATGAAATATTATTGTATGGACTGCCGATGAATTTCATTTGCCAGCATCAAGGAAGGAAATAGCCTGGGTGGTATTGAGGAATCTCTCCTTACCCACCTGCAGTGCCAAAGCTCTGTGTGTTTTTTGTTGGTGGGATTTCTCAGGTACAGGCAATGCCAGCTGGAAAAGAATGCCATGATCTGTGCACAGTGCCAGGAAGCTGCCCCTCACTGATTTCCTCAAACTTCTTGCTCAGGTGAACTTGAGGGCATCTTCCAGTTGTTTCTGTTGTAGGCTGACCTTTAAGACACTTTAATTTCTCTCTGAAGGATTTCTCAGGTAACTTTTGAGGGCTTTCCTCAAGTCAGACCCCAGAACATTATCTGGAAGCCCCATTCAGTCAATCAACACATGACCACTTTTCTCTGTCCCTTCTTCCATCCGACCTCTAGAGGAACCATTTCTGTGATTGTGTCATGGAGGCTTCTGGTTTGGATCCTGCTGTGACCCTGAAACAAAGATATTCCTGAGAGACCCTGATTGCTCTTTGAGTCAGTGGGCTCTCTAATTTTTTTTGGAAGATTCATTAGTGGTAGGGATGAATAGACCCTGCAGGGCAGGGCACATAAGCATTTGACATGCCTCTTTTGAAGGTGGTGGTCTAGTATCTTCGGAACCTCATTTGAGAGGACTGTATTTCCCAGAAGGATGGAGATGGGAACATGAGCCTTGGAGGACTGCCTAATCACTGTGAAACTTGGAGCTGGTGAACAAAAGACTTCCCAGGATTTTCTCACCATGGAGGGTAATTCCCTCTTGCTTTCCTGTGTATTTTTTTTTTTTTGTAACACATTATATTCTAGGTCATGAACTTGAGATTGCAAGAGAGAAGGTGACTCATTCTGAGGCTCCTGATGGCAGGTGACATCTTCTCCATGCCTGTGTCCAGGTTTTCTCCTCTAGGATCTTGCCATTGTCTCTCATGATTTTGGGATCTTCAGTATTCCCAGTAGAGGTAATTCTTGTTTTCACTAGGCCTCTACCCTGCACAGGTGATAATTGGGGGCTGACCTTTTCCTGGGGACCCGCTTTGCCTTTGTATTTGATATAAGGATAACCCCATGGAAAAAAACACTTCGATTTCTGAGGTTTGCACAAGGAGGAGGCTGTCCCTTCACGGAATGGACTGAGCAGCACTTGCTCCCAAGTACCTCCTCTAATGTCTGATATTGACAGTAGTGGCTCCTCCTTCTGGATGGGCATATCCCCAACCCTGCATGCCCTCCACTAACCTTGACTGTTCTTATCTTGGCCTTGTGCAAGTCAGGCTTAGGAAGTGAGGGCTCCTTCTCATGCTCCATGCATGTCTGTGTGTTGTCCAGATGGACATGCGGCACCTGGGAAACTGCCCTGTTCCTGTAGGCAGTGTCCTGGTCATGTTCAAGGAAGGTCTTGGCTACTGCAGTTGGTTTCTGACAGTATTTGTTTGGGATGTTGTGTATCACACACTCAAACTTACTATTGTGATATTGTATCAGGATCCCCTGTCCTTTCTTGACCACAGTTGTGGCAGCACGGAAACGATGATCTAGGGTGGGAACTGAAGATTTGGTTCTCACTTTGTCTCCAGGAAAATCATTCCATCTTCCTCCAGGAGTCCTGGAGACCCTATATTTAGAATCAACTCGAGAAATAAGGGTGGCAGAAATTGGTACCATGTAGGGTAATCCCCTCTTGCTTTCCTGTGTTTTTTTGGTAACACATTATATTCCAGGTCATATACTTGAGATTGCAAGAGAGATGGAACCTCATTCTGAGGTCCAAGGAAATGCACTCCATAGAGCCTACGCTGCTTTTTAGGTGACAGCAGGATTGTGAGTGTGGATCTAGGCTGGGGCTGGGACCAGACAGGAGAGAGATGTTGGGACTGAGCTTGGGAAAGTTTCTGGGCAAGGTTGGAGGTGGGCTGTCAGGTGGGAATTCAGGTGGGTTATAGGGAAAGACTGGGGTTTCCTGTGATGTGATGGTGCTTCACATTGTAATGAATCAGGCTAAGGCTAAGTAACAGTTTAGTGGGGCAGGTACATTTGGGTTCAGGAACTTGTGGTGTAACAATGGGAGTTCTCAGAATAACTGGGTAAAATTTTGCAGTAATTGATCCTAAAAGGTCACAGGATATTGGCCCTGCAAGTAGAACTGAGGCCCCTCTGCTTTAACTTTTCTGCTCCATAAGTGAAGGGAGACCACTGAGTCCTGCTCAACAGCAACTGACTAGCATTTTACCTGAATAATATAGTTGATAGTTTGTCTTCACTTGTTCCAGAAGGGATCCTGTTTTTGTTTCCTTGTCTTCAGCAGTAACAGCTGCAGCCAGAGGCACTTGGCTCACTTGACACCTTCAGGTTAGCATTGGATGGGACAGGGTATCCTGTATGGCATGGATGGGAATCGTTTTGATCTTTCAATTCAAGAACATCTGGGGGCTCCCTACCTATTTTGTTTCCAGTAATATAAATCTGTCCAGCAAGGCCTGATTTGTGGCTGTGAGACTTGAGCCACCTTACATTGGAAAAGACAGACTTGACAAGATGCACCTGGCCAGATTCTGCAGACAAATTTCTTCATTGAACTGAGTTCTCTCAGAGTTCATAGGGGACAAATGGAGTTCATGATGGCAGGTGACATCTCCTCCATGCCTATGTTCAGGTTTCTCCTCTAGGATCTTGCCATTGTTTGCCATGAGGTCTTCAGTATTCCCAGTAGAGGCTGCTCTGATTGTTATTAGGCCTCTGCCATGCACAGGTGATGATTGGGATCAGCCTTTTTCCAGGGAACCCTCTTGGTCATTGTATTTGAGGCAAGGATAAAGCCATTGAAAACAACATTCCATGAGCTTTCAGAGGTTTCCACGAGAATGATACTGTCCCTTTACTGAATGGACTGAGGAGGACTTCCTACCCAGGATCTCCTCTAATTTCCCATATGTAGCTCCTCCGTCTGGATCAGCATATCCTCAACCCTGTATCCCTCCTGTTCTGGGTCTCAGAGTCTCAGAGTGGTCATTCTCTTAGCAACTGCTGGTAAAGTCTTACATTGGCCCCTGTGTAAGTCAGGTTTAGGAATCAAGGGCTCCTGCTGATGCTCCATGCATGTCTGTGTGCTCTATTGGTGAACATGTGGCCCCTGAGAAACTGCCCTGTTCCCACGGGTAGTTCCCTGGTCATGTGCAAGGAAGGTTTTGGCTACTATAGTTTTTTTCTGACCATCCATTTCCTTTCTGGAATGTTCCTCTTCAAACTCAAAGCTATTATGGTGAGATTGTGTCAGAATCCCATGTTTTTACTTGACCACAGTTGTGGCAGCAGGGAAAGGATGATCTAAGATGATCAATTATTTTTTTCATAGAAGCCTTTACTCTTTTTTAAAAGAGGGAGGGGGGCAACTGAGAGAGAGAACCAATTTTACTTAGGTTTTTCATCTGGTTTTCATTGCTCCAACACTTCGTCATGTACATAGTGCTGGTGTTTGAACTAGCATCCTCACGCATGCCAGATAATTTCCATAACTGCTGACCCACTGCTCCAGCCCAGAAACATTTAGTCTAAAAGACATTTAGGAAGAATAGGGGAAAATAACTGATCTACTGTATTTAACTAGAAACAGAAGTCATTTTAATTATGTGACAGGAAAAATTAATTTTCTTGTAAATATCTGTAAACATAAAAAACAATCTCAAATGTGAAATATCACTGTTATGATTTGATTGGATAACCAATTTGATCTACAATAAAAACTTTTTCATTAAAAATAGTCTCAAGTTTGTATCTACATTGTTATGGTTTCGATGTTATTGAAGGAGTATTCAGAAGTGAAATGATTAGATTATAGCATTTGTAACCTTATCATTACATATTAGTTTGAATGAACTGAGTGGTAACTGTAGGCAAGAGGGACATGGTTGGAGGAGGTGGGTCACTGAAGATATATCCTGCAAGGGTTCATCTTCACTATAGCCCCTTCCCATCTCCCTCTCCCCCAACATCCACCTGCTTCCTGGCTGCCATGAATGGAGCATTTTCCCTCCACCACACCATTTTGCAATGATGTTCTGCCTTGGCCTGTGCCCAGACACATGGAATCAGCTGATCATGTACTAAATTTCTAGAGCCACAAGCTAATATAAACTTTCCCTCCTCTATATTCTTCTTGTTGGGTACTTTGGCCACAGATAATGCAAATCAAAATGCACATGTACAGTTTTCCGCTCTTATAGTTTTTTCATGTTATATTTACTGTGTGGTTATGGGAATGCAATATTGTCCACTGAATTTTTTAAGGTTACTTCTTGTATGGAGTTGGGTGAGGAACAGAATGACATCACTATGTTAACTTAAAGAACTGACCATCAAATGATAAAGCTCACTGATTTTAATCAGCAGTGGTATGTACCTATTTTTTTGTATTTTCCTTATACGATATACATCATGAGAATATGATTGACACAGACACATAGCACATCCTCTGATTGATGGATAGCAAGGTATTTAAATGGACATTTGCCTTTTAATCATAATATAAAAAATGGGGTACACCACACATTCCAAATGGTAATTATGAAAGATGAGTATAGGATACATGGGGAGTTTTATTGTTCTTTGTGAATATTTAAACATTTTTATATTGCTTTTTAAAGGTGTTGACTGCATCATGAGATGAGGGAAAGACCAAAGAGAATGGTTGGCAAGGATGAATCAGTGTGTCAAAACTAGATTTGATCTCTCAATAAAGACACTTCCTGAAGTGTAATTCCTTTGAGGTTGGGACCATGGAAGGATAATTTTCTGTATAACAGGAAGAACAAAATGAAAGAGGGATTGATAGTTTTTGAAGGTTTTTTGATGCCAAGTTCCCATCTGAATGACTTCTAATTTCTCTGTGATTTATAAGTCCAGTACATGTGCTAAGTGGAGATGGCCTCATTTTGAGGAACATGCAGAAGGTTTGAAATAGATATAATATAGGAGGAGAGTGTACCAAGGAATCAGTGACCTAAGCTCCAATGGACATATTGACTAAAGTAAGCACAGTATAATTTGTGGAATGAGTAAGTGAATTATTTCCATTTAGCACTGTTGCATATCATTAATTGATGGTAGTTTCAGTAGACTTATAAGATTGAAATCCAGTAGTGATCAGTCACTTATAAGAAAATGTTTCTGGAAAATTCAGTGTTTTGGGATTTTTGCCAGAAGAGGAGGATTAAACTGGGCTGTACTAAGTCATTTGCAGCAGTGCTATTTAAATGTAGGTTGTCTGAGAGGTCTTGACACTTGCCTTGAAGACAGGGGAAAGAAATTGTATAGATGAGTTAAGTGCAAAAAATCAGGACACAGATTTGAAAAGTTGAATAATTCAGGGCATATGCTGCAAGGATAAGTGAGGTCAAAGGGTAGAATGTCAAATTATATAACTCCTATAGCAGAGTTATTCCTGGTATAAGTTCTAAGATGTGGCTCTAAGTGAATTAAAATGGAGGTGAATAAAGGACACTTAGATGGGTTGAAAAGGTCAAGTTGTTAGCAGGTCTATACTCATGGATAGTGGAGACCTCCATTGATTTCCTAACTCTGCAAGTCCCTTACTCATGGGACACCCACCACCTTTTTTCCCTCCTGGAGCCTCTGCAGAATCAACTTTTAAATCTGTAGCACAGAGCTTCAGTTACTGCCAATCAAAGGCATAACTCTAGAGTAAAAAAAGTGTGGTATAGTGAGGGGTCTGTGGTACATATATATTTTTCACATCCATTTTTACATCCAAATTTCACAAATGTTTCTTGGGAAAACAGACAACTCAAAAGTCCACTGCAACAGTGAAACCCATTCTTTTGTATAAAAATGCACATTTTTTTTTAAAAAATCCTCTGAGAAACTCAACCCATTTGTGAGTCCCAATCTGTACAGTGCAGATGTCTTCCCAACAGAAATCCCTTTTTTTTGTTTAAGAAAATCAATTTTATTTTTTATTTGTTTTTTTTTTTCTTCCTGACACATAGTTGTGTATGGGCTGCTGGGGTTCAAACCCAGATCCTCACACATGCCAGACAAGCACTTCACCACTGAGCCAACTCTCCAGCTCACAGACACATATTTTATGTGCGTAATTTTAGTGAAAAGGAAAATTTTGTGCAGGTCTATAAAGAATCCCCAAATATCTGTAATTCTGGTGCATAGGCTAGGATTTATCTACAGACTGGGAGCTGCATGTGACAGAGATCTACCATGACTTCAAAAAGCCCATGAAAAATCAAAGATGGCATCTCTATCCTGAAAAGTGAACTGTATACACACTGAAAGTAAAATCCTGAATGTTGACACCCAGGTCACTTTCCCAGAAGAGAGGGATGCCATGGTTGAAAACAACTGTGCAAATTCTTAGTGCTCAAAAACAGCCCCATGTACTCCTGCCAGTATAACAGTAAACTCTGCAGTACCCCTGATTGGACTCAGTGAAGTGCTGACAGGATTAAACTGCTCAAGGGAGTAGTTGTTCATAATGTGCTGCCTGATCAATATTCGTATCCCTGAGAGCTGGCTAACCTTTAGCTTGACAAAAATGTCAAGTCCAGGAGGCTTGAAAAAGTTACCAGGGAGGGGAAACTGTACCCTTAAGGATTTTCCAGTAGAGAACTCACAATGGCAAGTTCAAAGTACATTTCTGAAATACATTAACAATTCCTTTATAAGAGTTTATGCAGCATTTATCCTGCTTCTAGACACCATCTCCCATGAACCCAGAACCTACTGCAGAAAACCCCCCAAATGTTTTTTTCAATTCTTTTAGTTGTAGATGTACATACCACCCTTTATGTATTTTTTAGAGAGAGAAAGGGAGAGAGAGAGACAGAGAAAGAGAGAGAGAGAGTGAGAGAGAGAGAGAGAGAATCAGTTTTATCTAGTTTTTCATGTGACTTACTTTACTCCAACACTTTGTTATGTACGTGGTGCTTGGGTTTGAACCCAAGTCCTTGAGCTTGTCAGGAAAGAGGCATAACCGGTAGTCACCATTCCAGTCCCACCCCCAAACACTCTTAAATAAGGTTCTAAAAAAAGAATGACTAAGCCCTCTGTTCTCAAAATTCTTCCTTTCCATGACTTTCTCCTTAGGTATGAAGACTGATCTTCCTCACTGCAATGGGAACATGTGGACTGCCACATAATGCCATTAAGGCTAAGATAAAGGTTATGAACCAGTGCCACCTCCTCAAAATTCATCAAGGAAGTAAAGATGTTTTGTGGATGCATGATATGCCTTCTTCACTGAGAGGCTCTGTGTGCACCTTTTAGAAGTCTAAAGAGGCAGCCAGTAAAAGCAGAACTAACCTCTTCCCTTCTTCTAAGTACAAACTGTAGGTTACCTAAAATCAATGCCCCCAACACAGTACACAGAAAACATAGTCTTATTAGAAAATTTATTGGGAAAAATCAATATTTTCAACAAGGAATATACTATTTGGGGGGAACAAAATTTTCTCCCTGGAAATTCTGGAGAAACCTTTTCTTTTTAGATAACTTTCCCAGCATAGTGCTTTTCGCAGAGTTAGTTGCAACTGGAGCAACCTGGCCAATTCCACACCTGCTGCAGGGGCCTGGTTGCAGCATGGTTTCCCTGTGGGGTATGAGTGGGGGATGCCTCTGATACAATGGTTTGTCCTGTAGGGTTACAGCTTCCTGGGGCTGTCTATTCCTGTCTTTGACCAATCTCATATTCCTTGAAGGATAATTCTGGCCAACAAGACCAACTTCTTGGCTGTAGGACTTGGCATTTGACACCTTAGAACAGGAAGCCTTGAAGTTAAAGGGATGTTCCTGGATGGGCTGTGCCTCAACAAACAGTCCTACCTTCTGGTGAATTTTCTCAACCTGATGTGAGAAGAAAAGGGCTTTGGCGGGCAAGTGTCCTCCACTCTATGCCTATCTGCTCGTTTCTCTTCCAGGATCTTCCCAAGGTCTGTTATGATTTTCTGAGCTTCACTATTCGTGGTGAAGGCTGCTCTCTTCTTAACAAGGTTTGTGCTCTTCATGGAAGATGATGAAGAGTTGCTCTTTTCCAAGAACTTTCTTGTCCTTTCACTTTACTGGAACAAATCCTTTGAAAAAGATGTTTAATCTGGTTTCTGAAGAGGTTTTCAGGAGAAGGCTATTCCTTCTGTGATTGGGCTGGGGAGGACTTGCTCCCATTTGCCTCCTTGAAAGTCCTATTATCTTTAGGTTGGTGGGGCCTCCTTCTAGGTTGGCATGTACCCAACCCTGCATCCCCTCCACCAAGCTCACATGTTTTGGGTGCCAGAGGGCACTTTCTCATTGATGCTGGTTGGAAATTCTTGTCCTGGCACTTGCTCAAGTCATATTTAGGGACCCAGGTTTCTTCTTGCTCCTGCTCTGCACTGCTCCCTCTGTTGGCAAAATGGACTTCTAGCACCTAGGAAACTGCTGGGTCCCCACCAGACACTCTCTTGTTGTGAGTCAGTAAGATCTTGGAAGTCAAGTAATCTAAGGTAAGGGACAAGTTAGTAGAAGGGCCTGGAGCTGAGCTATGCTCCTTGCACTCCATTTTAAATTTCAACTCATTAAGCAACTGATTGTTAAGATCTAATGATTCAGAATCTTTAGGAAGTGGCCTCCCTTGTGGGGGCCTAGCAGTGGTCAAGATTGTACTCACTTTACATTTTTGAATATCTGACTCTAAGGAACTTTCTGAGTCCTCAGTTTTCATGCTATTAGACTGTGATAGAAGATCACTGAGTTCCTTTGCCTTGAATATCTCCTTGGATTTGTTAGTCAAGGGAGTACCTTCTAAATCCTTAATCATGTTTTGCTGAGGCTTTTCTTTCTTATCACTGGGACTCACTTCCTTATTCCCCGATTTAGGTCTGGCCCCAGCTTGTTTTATGGGCAGTTTTGGGCCACATCTATTGACTAGTACAGTCTGCTTTGGTCTATCTTTGTCACTGTAGGGAAAAATAATCTATCATCCTGAATTGTCTTGACATTCTCTGTATGCTCATTGTCTGTATGAAGAGGTGAACATCTTAGGGCCTCCTGGCTTGCCATGCTCACAGGTAATGTAGCGGAGAGATGATCATCTAGACTGGGAACTGGATTTGTTGTGCCCACTTTTCTTCATGAACAGTGTTAGCGCTTCTTTGAAGGGACTTGGAAACCTCAATTTTAGAATCTTTCCAAGAATTAAGACTGGATAAGGAGGGTAAGTTAGAATGGAGAGAGGACCAGGATGGGGTTCCTTTCGAGTTGAAGATATCTCTTGATTCCTGGTCCTTTGGGGAAGCCCACATATCATTCTTTTATGAAATAGTTTAATATGGTCTTCCAACATCTTTTGTTTGCTGTAACCAAGGAAGAAAATGTCCTGGGAGGTATTGAGGTGGTTGCCCTCATCCACCGGTAATGCCAAATCACTGTTTTTCATTTGGCTGGAGGATTTCTCAGGACTCTTCAATATCTGATTCATAGAATGCCAAGATCTATGCACAGTTGAAGACATCTGACTCTCACTGATTTCTCCATATTTCTTACCCACATGTACTTTCAGGGCATCTTTCAGTTGTTTCTAACTTGAACTCACCTGCAAGGTCTTTGCACTTTTTCTTAAAATTCTATCCAATTGATTTTTCAGGTTTGTCAGAGAGTTAGAGCCCAGACCACTGTCTGGAGGTGCCTTTGGGTTGGTAGATGGATGATCTTTTGTGTCATTCTCTGGACTATATCCTGTCTTCTCTTTCTTCTTTACAGAAAGGACTTCTGAGTTCTTCTCATGGAAACTTCTGGGTTGGCTTAATTCAAGATTCCTGCCTTGACTCTTATACAAAGTGATGCATGAAAGTCCATAACTGCTGTTTGACTCCAATGTCTCAGGAATATTTTTTTGAGGATTCATTCTTGACAGAGACTCATGGACTCTGCAGGGCAGACCCCAACGATGTTGGATAAGCCTCTTTTTAAGGTGATGCTCTAGTTTCTTCTGAAGCTCATTTTGGGGGGAAAATCTCCAGGAAGGATAGATGATCGAACACAAAGATTGGAGGACTGGCTAACCAATAAAACGCTGGGAGCAGGAGGACAAAAGTTATCCTTGGATTTTTTTTTTTTAGAGAGAAACAACTTTATTGAGTTTTTCACATGGCCTTAGTTGCTCCAACACTTAGTTGTGTAAGTGGTGCTGGGGTTTGAACCCGGGTCCTCGTGCTTGCCAGGCAAGTGCCAAAACCGCTAAGCCACCACTCCAGCCCCATTGTCTCACCCTCTTAACCTCCTAATCTTCCTATCTTTGTCACCTACCAATGTTCATTATTACTTCAATTTTTATTAGAATTTTGCTTTGTAAACATGCTTTATAAACATCATTCTTGGTCTTGTTCTTGCAGGTACTGGTAAATCAGCACAATTT
>PVKS010033628.1:0-21564 GCA_004027875.1 Aplodontia rufa | reverse complement strand
TAACCATCCATTTACCCTCAAAGGCTGCAAGGTCATTGTTTCTAATTGCTGTGTAATATTCCATGGTATAAATGTACCACAGTTTTTGGATCCATTCTTCCTGTGAGGGACACCGGGGTTGTTTCCATAGCCTAGCAATGGTAAATTGTGCTGCCATGAACATCGATATTGCTGTGTCACTATAATGTGCTGATTCTAATTCCCCTGGAAAGATTACCAGGAGTGGAATAGCAGGGTCCTATGGTGGGCTCATCCCTAGTTTTTTGAGGATTCTCCACACTGCTTTCCAGAGGGGCTGTACCAGTCTGCAGCTCCACCAACAGTGTGTTAGTGTGCCTATCTCTCCACAGCCCCTCCAGCATCTATTATTGTTTATTTTCTTCATTTTTGCCGTTCTGACTGGTGTAAGGTAATATCTTAATGTGGTTTTCATTTGCATTTCTCTGATTACTAGTGATTTAGAGCACTTTCTCATGTATTCATTGGCTTGATCAATGTCCTCTGGTGAGAAGTTTCTGTTTAGCTCTTTGGCCCATTTATTAATTGGGTTGTTAGTGTTTTTGTAGTTGAGATTTTTAAGTATTTTGTAGATTCTGGATGACCCCTGTCAGAGGAATCATAGCCCATGATTCTCTCCATTTCCATAGGAAACCTCTTGACTCTTTTGATTGTTTCCTTGGCAGTACAAAAGCTTTTTAGCTTTATGGCATGGCATCCCACTCACTGATTTTTTACTTTACTTCCTTTACTTTAGGAGACATGTTGAGAAAGTCTTTGCCTACTCCCAAATGCTGAAGTGTTGGACCTAATTTGTCCTCCATCAGTTGCAGTGTAGCTGGTTTAGTTCCTAGCTCCTTGATCCATTTTGATTTGATTCTCGTGCAAGGAGAAAGATATGGGTCTAATTTCAGCTTTCTGCAAGTGGCTGACCAGTTTGTCCAGCACCATTGTTGAAGAGGCTGTCACTCCTCCATGTAATATTTTGCCCCCCTTTATCAAAAATCAGATGTTTAAAGATTTTAGGGTTTGTTTCAGGGTCTTCTATTCTATTCCATTGGTCTTCTTTCCTATCTAGATACCAGTACCATGCTGTCTTTGTTACTACGGCTCTATAGTATAGTTTTAAATCTGGTATGGCAGAACCATCTTGTATATTTTTCCCTTCCCAAATGATATTAATTTCTTCATGAAGATTTGAGTTTTGCTAACTTTTTTTCTTCCTGGTATAATTTTTCCTCAGCTCTAAGAAACTTCACTAGTTGCTGGTAAATTTCTTCTATTTTATAATTAAATGTATTTTTTCTTTGTTCTTGAAAGATATTGTCACTATAATTACTTCAGTTTGAGAGTTTTTAAGTCCTGTATATTAAAGATGTTGGCTCACTGATGCCTTCATGCTAATCTATGATGAAATGTAAACACATATTTGAATCTTGATTTTTATGTGTCTAATTCCTTTGGTTTCTTTCATGAATTTCTCTTTGAATTTCTAATTTAGAAGGTTCACAAGGATGTACCAGAAACAGTTTTCTATATATTTGCAATGCTTGAGGTTATCTATGCTTCTGCAATGTGTAAATTTTACTTTTTACCAAACTTAATAAATTTACCCAACATTTTATCCAATATTTTCTCATCTTGGGCATAAATTCATATGACATGAATGCTAGATTGATATTTGTTACATATTCAATATGGTCTGTTAATTTTTTCAATCTTCCAGTTTTACCTATTTAGGTAATTGCTATTCATCTAACTTCAACTTCATATATACTTTTCACTTTGAACTATCATTCTCATTCATCTGTTACGATGATAAGATATTAAATTTTTTATTTATTTAATTTTATTTGTTTAGATAATGTACTTTTCTCAGCTCTGGAATTATTGCCTGACTCATTTTCTAGTTTTATGTCAAATTTTCCTATTATTTCACTTTCTATTATTTTTTCTCTGTATATCACTTAGCAAAATCAAAATAACTTACTTAAAATACTTCTCTTTTAAAATATTTTTTTTCATGTTATAGTTCAGACTTGTTGATTATCTTTATTCTTGAAATAAAGCCAAGAATAAATATGGTCAGTTTTGTAATGTATTATTTTTATTCATCAATTTTAAATTTAAATTTTTTTACATTATAGGTATAAGTATATTTATTTGTGAATGTGTAGGTCATTATGTTTTTAGATATTATGATAATTTTTAACTTGTAATTTCATATATGAGTTGCTTAAATTCAATGGCATTCTGAGTTCCTTGATTTTAAACTCATTTTTATGTATTCAATTCTCCTCTTTAACATAAATTTTTATTTCTTCTTGATATTTTTCTAATCAGATAAGATTTTTATTATTATATTTGCATCTATTAGCTTATGAGGTATGTGTTCTTTAACTGCTAGTGGGGATTAATAAAATTATTTTTTAAATTGACCTTGATGTATTTTAACTAAATGAATTCCTTCTTGTCTTGTATTCTATTATTGTCATGTATTGTGTATTTGATTATATGTTTATGATATTTTAATTTATTTAAATGTTATAAAGTTGATATTTGGAAACACTTGAGAGAAACAATAGCTAGAATAATGAATACAGACTGCAAATGCCAAAATATATATTTACATTTGTAATGAAGACTTAGAATAGGAAAAGTAATCTATTTCAGCTTGTTTCCATACTCTATAGCTCAGAGAAAGCATTTTCAGGTGACCTTCTGCAGATTCACTGATTTAAACTGTTGAATTTGAGTGGCCAGAGATAGTAAGGTAGTTAGAGATTGCAGGAACATACATCAAAGAGAAAACAATGACATAGAAATCTAGAGATATGCAAAGTCTACGCACTTATTCTTCATCAGAATGCTGAATAGCATGTAATGGAACTTGAGAGTCAAGGTATTCACTCTAAAGCCTAAAGAAAACAGATCGCCTTGGTCCATTCCAGTTGCTATGACAAAAATAATACAGACTGAGTGGCTTGAAAATAATAGAATTGTATTTCTCACAGTTCTCAAGGATAGGACTCCAAGATCATGGTGCCAGTAAGTTTCCAGGTGAGGCTCTGCTTCCTGTTTCGTAGACGGCCACATATTTTTCTGTGTTTTCACGTGATGGAAGGAGTGAAGGAGTTCTCATGATTCTTCAAAAAGGGGACTAATCCCACTCATAAAAACTCTTCCCCATAATCTAAATGTCTGCCAAAGGATTCATTTCTAAATACTAACAATGGGGATTAGTTTTCAACAAGTGAATTTTGGGGGATAGGCACAAACATTTAGTCTATAACAATAATAATTAGAAAATGTAGATTTATTCACATGGAAAATCACAAAATTTTTCCTTTATCCTGCTGATGACAAATTGAGTTATTTCCAGACTTTTGTATCTAGATTCTTCAACTTCTTTTGTCTTTTATTTTTTCCTTTTGGCAAAAAGTCTATGAATAATATTGTTAAATTGTTAAAATACTTAATTTAATAATCATCTCCTAAACTAGTTTCCAATATAGTTATACAATTTAAGGTACCTGCTAACAATCTATGATAAAAGTAAAACAGATTACTTTTAGAAAATCTTTTGCTGAGGGAATTTTACTCTAGGATTTAACCAGGATTCTCTAAATATCTGTGTAAATTACACTACAGTTAAATACAATGTTAATTAAATAGTAACTAGCTTTTATCCAGTATTTGCCATTTTAAATCCTATACTTGATTTACATAAATTATTTTATTATGTGTGTATCACTTAATATTGCTAAATATTTTCAGTCTTATGTATTTAAACAATAATAACATCAATAAAGGCTTAGTTCAATAATTTCCTTAACTTGACTTCCAAAGGTACTAAATTATGAAAATAATTTTAAAATGAGCACTCTGCTTTGAGATTTTTAAAAAATAGCTAATAAGTTAAAGTATTAAAAATAATTCTTCTCACAAACATGCTTTTAGAATCTTCATAGTGTAATATTACTGACCATGAAAATATTAAAGCAGTCCTCTAACATGGCTGAATTTTTTTGAGATTTTGTCATCCAAACTCAGTTAAAAATGTCAGACACTAATAATTGTATATTAAGTCACCTAGTAAGAAATCATGTAAATGATAATATCACTTTTCTTATTTAAATATAGTCTAATAGCCAATAGTATGATTTGTTTCAAAAGTGAAAGATTAACACCAAAGCAAAATATTATTACTTAAATGATACACTAACCTGTTTATCCACATATTCAATTTAAAATGACAATGTGTTTTCCTATTTAAAATACTTTAAAATTCAATCTTAAGCTTGTCTTTTTCTGATTCACATGTTTACAAAGCTTAAACTTTCTAAAGTGAGGATAAAATATTGTTTCTGATGCAGTAATACATAACCACATTAAATATGACATTAATTTTAAAATACAGCTTATTTAAGTGAATAATTAATAGCCACAAATTTAATAAAAATTTAAAATATGTATCTACAAATTCAATTAATAGTGAAATGTTGATACAAACTCATATTTTAATTCCCCTTTTAATAAAAATCACTTAACATTACATTGCCTTTTTAATGACATCTTTATTAAATGTTTTTAAATTATTTAAAATTAAGTTTCTCTTCATAATTGATATTTTTATTACAAATTTGGGTTCTCCCCACTTTCTCTAGTGGTGATCTAAAAACCATGAAGAAGGGTTGGGGATTTAGCTCAGTGGCAGAGCGCTTGCCTAGCACGTGCAAGGCCCCAAGTTCGGTCCTCAGCCCTGAAAAAAAATAAGTAAATAAATAAAAAATAAAAGCTATGAAGAGGGGCTAAGGCAGAGACTCCCCAGTCATGGTGCTTGCCTGTCATGTGCAAGTATATGGTTTAAAACCCTGGTATCATATACACAAAGAACTGCTGGAGCAATGAAAGCCACATGAAAAACTAAATAAAAATTGATTCTCACTGTCCCTCTTTCAAAAAAAAATTAAAAAGCACTATGAAGAGATTCTCCTTATGTTTCTTTTTTAAATCAGCTAAATGTAGAACTGTTACTATCATATATTGAAAAAACAGCAATTTCTTAGTTTTGCAGCATTGTTATGTTGATCTTAAAATAGCTTTTTATGTCATTGATTGTTTTTAAATGCTCACTTTTAGTACAAAAAGAACCAGATGAAGGTTATTCAAAAATCACAACAATGAACTTCAGAATGGCGTGGCATTGTAATTTCTGATGTACAATCCATTCATTAAATTTAACTACAGTGAAGACCCTTTGGGTTTGTGTACCCAGAAACCTTGTTGTGATCACCTAGCAGGTTCTTCCATCAGGCTCCAGAGCAGGTTTAAACCATTTACTGCAGCTTCATGTTGGAAATACAGGTTCTTGAGTAGAGCTCAGCTCTGTCAGTGCAGCATAATGATGCCTCCTACTGATCTGAAAGCCAAATAGATAATTACTTGCTCAACAAATTGTGTCTAAGATGCAGAACGAAGGAAAAGTACCATTATTGAATGCAGTCTTTGAGAATAGAAGCTTCTTTTGAAATAAATAAGTATAAAAATACTTATGGGAAGGATCGGGTGAAGACTCCACACAGGGAGAGGATATATAAAATGGTGAAAATAGTGAATATATGTTCATGAGTTTTTGACAACCAAGATTTATCCTGTTTTTTAACCAGTTTTTTTAAATTGATAAACCCAAGAATTCATGTCTGCTTTATGAAACAGACATAAAACACTGGAGTTGCATGCCAAATGTCATTATTCAAAAGTTGAAATTTTCAACTGTAGCCTCAAAATATTTTTAGGAAAAATCTCCTATGCTCTTTTTTTTTTTAAGTGAAAGGATATATAAGAGTGATTTTGTATTTTTGAGACAGGCAAGTATCCTTCCTTCCACATACATTTGCATACAGAGATTGTCTCCTCACTCAGGATAACTATTTGCTTAGATGAGAAATAGAGAAAACTCAAATCCCTTAAAAATAGCTCTATGCTAAGTTCATATAGGGAGCATTGAAATTTAATCAGTGATAGGAAGAAGAAAGGTCCTAGTGCTATATGGTAATACAATTAATAGTTCCAATTATACTTACTGATGAGAAGGAAGTGATAATCTATGCAGGAATGACAGCAACAGGACTATGACAGTCCTGGGGAACATGATGTCCAGAGAGAACAGACAAAATGAAAGCTGGCTGTGTCTGGGCTTCATGGAAATAATATTCCGATTTCAGGAGATACTTAAAATTAAGCATCTATCTAATGAATTATTTTTTTCTCCCTGCAATTAATATTTTAAATAAAAAAATTCTGCACATGCTGGAAATAGTTTTATTTAAATAGTAACTAAAGTATACTTAATATAGATGGCACACATATTTCAGAAATACTTATTTGATTTTTATAACAGCTCAATGAAATAGATAATACAGTCATACATATTTTAAGGGAAAAAACATTTCAGGAAAAAATGAAGTCTTTTCCCAGTGACCAAAATTCTGTGTGGCACAGGTAGAATTTAAAGCTATGATTATTTATTTAGAGCTACTTTTGTGAAAAAACTAGGTTATAAAGCACTCCTAGGAAGATTGAAAAGACAAAGATTCCCCATTCCTCTCCCTAGATATAACAACAAATGTTGGACCTTCTTTATAAATCAAATGTAAGAAAGTGGAGAGGAGTAGGACATTCTGAGGACCTTGAAATCTAAGGAAGGAGCCTGTGATGAATTCCCTGGGTAATATTTTAGATTCACATCATAATTATAACTGAAGAAACAGTAACTCAGAAATGCCAGTGTGCATCACAGGTGTAGGTAACACGGTAGAAAAGCAATATAGAAACTTTTAGAAAGTAACTGCTATAGATCTAGGCAAAAACCAGCAAACTCCAAATGGGGAGCCCTTGTTTTGCTGCTATGAGGACATAAAGATAGATGTACCCATCACACCAGCCAGAGTGGTGTCAGAGAATGACAAGCAGAGAACCAGGAAATTCATTCCCACCCAGGGGTAATTTCTGGGAGCTTGTGGCCCTGAGGGATCAGCTGTGGTGTGAGACTTGGCACACCTACCTCCACAGCCAGCAAATATTCAAGTTTCTGCTAAACATCAGATATCCTTGTAAAAGTCACAAAGATCCTAAAGTGAATGAAAAAAAAAAAAACCAGAATGAAGAAATGCCAAAGTCAAGATGACTAACATTACTGTCTGACAAAATTTTAATCAGCAATCGAGAAAATATTAAAATGAGCTATTACTACTTGAAACTTCTGGAAAAATAGACCATCACAGCAAAGAATTGTTAGCCAAAAAGAAGAATCAAATGCATATACAGTAACTAAAATAAAAACTCAGGAAATGGAATAAACAGTATAATGAAGGTGCCAGAGGAATGAATAATGGAAATTCAAGTAATAGAAATTACTTGATTTGAACAACAAAGAGAAAACAGTTTAAAAAAATAAGCACACTATAACAAAAGATCAATATTGGTATTCCAGAAGGAGAGGAAAATGAGGAGATTATAAAAAGTAATCACAAAAAGAAAAAAAAAAAAACAGACATAGACCCAAAACAGTATGTGCCTAATCACTTCATATAACATCAGAAGTGATTATCTGAAAATTAGTGACAAAGAAATACCTGGAAAATAGCAGGACAGAACTAGAACTTGCCTATAGAGAAGAACTAGTTGAAAAATGGGATTTCAGGATTTCTCTTAAAGAGCCACGGAAACCAAAAGAGCTGATACAATGTTTTCTACAGACTCAAAAAAAAAAAAAGTTTTACCTAGATTCCTACCTGTATTCAAAATAACCTTCATTAATAAATGAGAGAGCAAGACATTACCAGATGGAGGAAAACTCATTTATTATCATCAAAAATGTTTAAAGCTTTCAAAATACAAAAGAAACAATAAATTAAGAAACCTAGAACATTAGGAAGAAAGAGCACAGAAGAAATGTAGGTATAGGTAAATATCATGGATAGTGTTCATTTTGAAAAGTGCATTTGACAGATGAAGCAAAAATTATAATACTCAGATGAGGTTTGAATAAATATAGAGAAATTGTTCATTATAATTAAAAACTGATGGGTGCTTCAAAGGGACATGGAGAGAAGATTTTATACTTCACTTTATCTGGTATAAGGACAATCATGGTAGACTATTTGACCAGCTATTTGAAAAGTATATAAAACAATATACTTAATTGTTTCATTTAAACAAAATAAACTTCCATGAGCTCTTCAAGTAACCCCCAAAGAGGTAGGAATAAAAAAAAACAGAAATAAGTAACAAAAATAAGATGTATGAAACAAAATAAAAAGGCAAACTTTTCTCTAACATAGAAAATATACATTATATGTAATGATTCTTCAAAAAACACAAAAAGATACAACTCACACTATATGAGACTAGTGGGAAGATGTAATTGCACAGCAAGACTTACTGTTTGCAAGTTTCTTCAAAAACCAAACTTCCAAGTACCATTTACACTCCCCATTATTTATTTCATTATTTAATTTCACAGAAGAAAGTCAATAACTGCATATAGCAGCTTACGCAGTAATAGTTCAGAAACTGAAGCAACCCAGATGCCATTTAAGCAAGCAGGGGTACATCCATGCTGTGGAATGGTACTCTGTAGTAAAGAAGGAACAAACTACTGATATATGTTGTGACCTGTTAATCTCTAAGTAATGATGCTAAGTTGAATAAAAGCCACTTTCAGGAAGTTGCACAGGAGTTAGAGGATGTGGCAGGCTTAGCATGCACTGGCCTTTGGGTACAAACATACAAAATCAGTTGCACACTTTATGATTTCATTTATAAATCATCCTTGAAAAAAATAGAGAAAGGGAGCAAAGGTTAGTGGTTACCTGGAAGTAAAAAGAGGTGAAGATAGAAGAGAAGTAAGTCTACAGAACAGCACAGTGGGAGATCCCTCTGATGACAGAAATATGCTTTCCTGATTGTTTCAATATCAATATTCTGGTAGTTTTGAATGATGATGCCATTTAGGTAACCAAGAAATAAGTTCACAAGTATTATTTCTTACAACTTCAACTGAATTACAATTACCTCAAAATAGAAAACCTAAAAATGCTAGTCTGAATGAAATGAATTTAAGGAAATTTCTAAGTAAGTTACCCTTATTTACATTTTAATTTTGTAATTTAAAAATATGGTTTTTTTGATGGAGAAGCAATTTTTATTTTGTTTTTCATGTGACTTTCATTCTTCTGACACTTTGTTGTGTTCGCAGTGCTGGGGTTCGAAATTGCGTATTTGCACATGCCAAGCAAGCGCTGTAACTGCAGAGCCACTGCTCTAGCCCCACTCCAGTTCAGATTCTTTTTTTTTTATTAGATGGATATAGAGATACAATTGAGGGGGAAACATTATCAAACATTCAAGAACCATTGTATATATACTTAGTTATCCAGGGCTAATGCCAAATCATGGATGCCCAGCTTGGGTTTCCCCTGTTGCTGTTTTCCCCAGAAGAACTCCTGTGTTAAATGGGTATCTCGTGGAGGAATGACATCTGCTTCTGAGATGGTTCCCCCATATTCCCACTCTCCAGTCTCCTAGGAGTTCTTCATACACCTTCTGCCTTCCCCACCCCCTTCCCTACGCTTCCAAGTAACCTAGGGAGCCATCCCCCTATTGTGTTGAGAATCATACAATTTGAAGTTATTATTAGCTTAGCCTTCTAACATATTGCTTCCCCATGTATTCTAGCTTCCACAGATGAGAGATACCATTTGGCCCTTGAGTCTCTGAGATTGAGTTAGTTCACTGAGCATAATTCCTTCCATCTTCATCCATTTGGCTGCAAAAGCCATAATATCGTCTTCTCTAAAAAAAAATATATGTATTGACTCAGACCTTGATGTGGAGCTATCTCAGAGACATAGAAAGGCATCAGGTTGCAATCATGGGTTATATAGGAGTCAATCACTAGTGTTTTTGGTTGATTAAGTTTATTAAATTAAAAATGGTACTTTCAGTGACAAAGTACGTATTTCAAAAGATAATTTAAGAAGAATCTAAATTAGAAAGGAAAGTAGAGATGGTATCTTCCAGTCCATAGCATCGGAACTCATTAATTAAAGACCAGGAGTCACAGATGTACAGACTACCACCTCATCTGCACAGTCTGTGCCGCTTCCAGACAGTATAATCTGAGAAGCAGCAGTTCACATAGAAACTACCATTCTAGGCATAATTGGCAGATTTTTGAGGACTTGTGATTTAAAAGATGGCACATGAGTATAGCCTAGAATGGTTTGGTCCAAATATATCTCTCAGTGGTGCTTTTTATGTCCTTTCCCCTCTGTTGGGTGAAGTAGAAGTGCAACTCAAGAGCATTATTAAAAGATACATTGCAGATGGCATATATTCTATAATTCTCTATTTTGAACAGATATTTCTTTCCACAGCATAAATTTTAAGATGCACCATTTTTATTAAGAAATTTAGTTGTTATACAATCAAAAATGCTTCCAAAGAAACAATATGATATGTATATATTCTGAAAATTAGATTTCCTCCCTGGAGCCCCCCCTAATTTCCCACCCTTATCCCTCCTCCACCTGTGCCCCCCTCTTTCCCAATACATCTCTATAAATGCTTTAGGTTGTGAGTCACTAACCTTCGCTGGGTTTAATAAATGAGAGTTGACCACCTTTCACACTGGCCAGGGTCTAGCTCCAGCCTCCACAGATAAGTGAAGACATTTAACCCTTGACTCTGGGTTAGGCTAACTTCACTCAGCATGATTTCATCCATTGCCATCCATTTGCTTTCAAAGGCTGCAATATCATTGTTTCTAGTTGCTGAGTAGAACTCCATGGTATATATGCACCACAGTTTTTGGATCCATTCATCCATTGAGGGGCATCTGGGTTGGTTCCATAATTTAGCTATTGTAAATTGAGCTGCTATGAACATGGATTTTGCTGTAATGTGCCGATTCTAAATCCCCTGGAAAACTACCCAGGAGAGAAGTATCTGAATCATATAGTGAATTCGTCCCTAATTTTTTGAGGATTCTCCACCCTGCTTTCCAGAGGGACTGTATCAGTCTGCAGTTCCAACAACAGTGAAGATGCACCATTTTTAATGAACATTAACAAAGAGAAAAAAAGGTATTTCCTGAGGTATTATATATTTAAAAAGTAAGAGGCTTCTTAGAATTTGTGAAATACAGCATACAATGGGTAAATAGTTTGCAAAGCATCTTCATAAACCTTAAACTATTAATCAATAGACCTATCAGGTTACTGATAGAATTATAATGTCTGAGTAGTTCCATTATTCACTGAAAATCTCAGGGCAGTTGTGTGACTAATGGTGTCCCAGAGTCAACATTTTCTGATTTCTGCACTCTATGCATTATTTCTTTTAGTAAGTATCATATGGTTCTAGAGTTGTATAGTCCTTGGTTAGGTGACACATAAAACACCGTTTTGAAGTTTTAAGACAATTTCAGCTCATAATTCTGCAGAATCTGCATTTCTTGGCAGTCAGCTATATGTGCCATGGTTATCTGAAAGTGCTTTATCAAAGGGAAATAATGGCTCTTCATTTTTCTTTGGACATAATATTGAGTGCATATGTTCAGAGGGAGAAGGGTATAATTTCAAGAAATTTATGAAAAGAGCTTTCTCTTTGACCATCTTTTCTAATGTTACCTTCATCCAGTGCCTAATCACATCTCCTATTAATCTAAAGGAAATCTAGACTAAATTTCTGGTGCTTTTTAGATAAAATGTAGGTAATAACTGAACTGACCTTGCAGAAAACTTTCAGAAAGAAAGTGGTGGATAAACATATATTGAAAACAGTACTAATTTTTATGGCCTCTCAGTAACAAGAAATTACTGCCTCAGCCCAAGCAACGCCTTTGAGATTTAGACTTGTTAATGCAATTTCCCTACTGGAATTTAATTAACACTGGTATTTAAGTGTTCTTGAAGAAACTTTTGGAAAATTTCCAGTTGGAAATAAGTATTTTTTCTATCAAGTTTTCATATTTGCTTTAGAAAGTGGATGAAATAATAGTATATTTAGAAGTTGACCATCTGCTGTCTTCAGTGTTTTGATTTGATGTTGTGGTTTTCACCCTCAGCAAAGTTAGGTGATGTGTTAGAAACAGAACATTTTCGCAGGCAAAAGTAGCAGTGTTGCAAATAAACCATAAACTTTTAACTATGTCAAGAACAACATCTTCATTATTATCATTTGTCACCGCCTAATTCCTAGTCTTTCCTCCTGAGAAAGTTAATAACCATTAACTAAAAGTTAAAGTAATTATGCCATGGGGCTGGAGCGGTGGCTCAGCAGTTGCGGCGCTTGCCTGGCATGTGCAAGTACACGAGTTCAAACCCCAGCACCACGTACACAGCAAAGTCTCAGAGCAATGAAGGCCACATGAAAAACTAAATAAAATTGTTTCTAAAAAAAAAAAAAAAAGTCTTAAATCTAACAAGGTTTATTAGAGGATAACCAATGACATATTCTGATTTGAAACACACATGTATATTTTTGTATGTATGAACCTATATTAATAAAACTCCCCTACAGCACCCACTGTAAAATTAAACCACCAAAAACTTGCTGTCCCATGAAAACTATTGTCATTGGCCATATTTAGATTTTCCGGCAGAGAGGCAGAAAAAAAAAAGCAGATTGACATTTAGTTAATTTTATTATTTTTCAAGGTTTGTAGAAAACTTACCTCCACTAGAATATACAACTCGTTCCACCAAGCCAGTCCTTGATACAGAAACACACATATATATTTGTGTGTGCCTGCCCCATTGTGTATTTCTTTACATGTGTGTTTTATGTGTTTGTCATATCTCCCTATTAGCAAGTAGGATTCTTGATTATAGAATCAGGAGTTGATGTGGGAAGCAATAAATAAAACTGAATGTCTAATTTTACCATATGCTTAGAATTAATTGACTAAGGCCACATCAGCAATGGTGTTCATATCCTGAATACTACGTGGAAATCTTGATGTTTAACAACTGTCTTAAATATTTAAAGACAAATTATTTTTTTTGTTGTTGTTTTTTGCCAGTTATAAATGCCACTATTGACAAATAAAAAGAAAAATTTAAAGCACTAATGCTAAATTCACAAATACACACTCTGGATGTTCTCAATTTTTCCTGAAACTTTAATGGATATTTTTTGGTAGAATCAGTTACTTTGTCATCAATAGGGTAATTGATTTTTTTTTCTTTTTTTGAGAGAAGGACAGTGAGAAAGAGATTGAGAGAAAGAGAGAGACAGAATCAATTTTTATTGAGCTTTTTTTCCCACCTGGTTTTCATTGCTCTGACACTTGGTTGTGTACTTGGAGCTGGGGTTTGAACCCACGTACTCACACATGCAGGGCAAGCACCGTAACAGCCGAGCCACCACTCCAGTCCCTAGGTAATTGATCTTAACAGTGCAACTTCTCACAGGTAAGAAGAAAACAAAAGAACACATAACGTATATCCCTCTTCTACTTTACGTAATCATTTCTGATATTCTTTTAACTTAAAAGTTTTGTAAATTTAGTCTTGTGTTTAATTTGATGGTTGACTATAATTTCTTTTCCTAGTAAACAGCTAGTTGTTCCAACATTTTGGTTGACATATCCATGATTTTCACACATTTTGAAGTTATTTCATATGATCAGTGTAATTACAATATACTAAACTAACTTAATCCTTTTAGCATGACTTCTAAATTTTCTATTCATGTATTAGTACTATGCTACATTTAATAAGTGTGGCTTACTATAATTCTTTAATGTCTTTTAGTGTCATGTTTCTTTTATTTATTTTATTTTCCCATACTTACTATTGATTTATCTATTAATTTTGAAGTCACATATCTAAGCCTTATGTGCAGTTTTATTTATTAAAAAGTTTTGTAACAATGTTATTTTTTTAATTAATAAAACCAAAAATTTTCCTTCATTTTCTATTCAATGCACTGACTTAAATTCCATTAAAAAGTTATGTATATATGTCTGAATGAGTTTCTTTATAACATACTTTGGGATTCCTGTTTTATGTATAAGTGTAAATTAGACATTTTCTGATCTATGGTAATCAATACACTTTGTATAATTTCTATTTCTTCTAAAGTCCTTTTGATACATTCCCATCTTGTAGAAATATCTATTATTCAAAAAGTTGTTCTTATAAATAATCAGTTATAACAGTCTGATTTAGTATGTGATCCAAAAATTAAAAGAAAATCAATTTTTCATTTATTCATTTATTAATTTTCATATGTTTGGCACATGTTGTTCCTCAATTTGTTTTTAATTTCTTTCCCTAATATTTTTGATCAGAAATTGGGGAAGAGATAACTCTACTCTTTGGAAATTATTGATATCTGTGGCCTATGAGCTACTCATTTTAATAATTTAATTTAGGTATCTCAGATCAGGATGGTGTCCCTCACAATCATCAGTAACATTACTTTGCCAGCATTACAATGAATCTGCATTTTAATACTGCATCCAACAATTTATATGAACTCTCTTCTTAGTTCCAATTGATATTTTTGGATAACTCCTTGTTATTTTCTATGGATAATAACACACCAATTATAAATGGAGATGGTTTTTTAAAAAGATTTTAAAGATGCTTTTAATTTCACTTTATTATTCTTTCTAGAACTCCCCGTACAATGTTGAAGAGAAGCAGTATGTGCAGATATCTGATTTTGCTTAATATCTTAAGTGAAGTGTTTTCATTAAATGTGGTATGAACTGTAGGATTGTTAAATATATAGGTTAGCTGTTTGAGGAGGTTCCCTTCTGTTCCTAGTTTTGTCAATGAGTTCATGGAATGCATTGTAATTTTTCAAGAGCTTTCTCCATTAAGAAGATCATATGCTTTTTGCCTTTATTCCTTTAAGATAGTCTATATCAGTTAAGATTAAATCCCAGACAAAACTAATAGGCACATATGTTAAGAAATTTATCAGAAGAAATCAACCTGCCTAATTTGTGAGGACTAGTTAGGTAAGCTTAAAATCCATCAGGTAAGTTCTCAGGAAGGACAGATTAAAACTCTAGTGCATGGACTCAAGCAGAATTTCTTCTCCTTTAGAGAAGCCTTAGCTCCATTTCTAAAGTCTTGAATTGATTGAATCAGGCAGTACGAGGTTACCTAGAACAACCTCCTTTTTTAAAGTCAACAGGTTATGTGCTAATCACATCTACACAATACCTCCATAACACTTTGATATATATGTTATTAAATAACTATTGAAGAAGTTCTTGAATACCAGCCTAGTATTGTACCAAAATACCACAACAAAATTATAGCCTGGTCAGCACATCAAAAGATCTTCACATGCCATGTTACACTGATTGATTTCCAAAGGTTAAAACAATGTTGATAACCTGGAATGAATCCTGCTTTGGGGGGCAAGAGTTAATATTTACATTTTCATGTAAGGAAACTTAGACTCATGGAGATAATCTTACTAAATCAGTATAATGGAGACTTGGAAATGATGGAGTTTACATTAGAAATCATCCTTTGGGCAATATTGTCTATCTCCCAATTGAAATATGGATTGTAAAGTTCTAAATAAGGTTTTAAAGTTTAACAGAACTCTACAAAGCAGTGATTCTCTGAGTATTAGATTTCAGATACTGTTAAAAATTAAGGGGGCAGAAAAGTCAATATCATTTCTTATTTTGTCAAACAACATCAAATGAACAAAACACCACAACACAATATGTATCACCAAAGTCATCACAATTTCATTAAATAGATATTGACTTCAAGAAATTTGAAAGAGACATTATTAAAGTCATACAAAAAATTTCCAAGAAAGGTATGTGATTATCTTTAAGTGACAAGTAAGTATAGGTTACATGGCAATAACTTTCCTCAGATGTGAAAATGTATAAATGAAAATTGCTTAGATTTTTCACTTGGGAATTACTAGCCTATAAGTAAAAAATACTACAAGGAAAACAAGGAGAAAAGAGATGTGAGTGTAGGGTATGGGGCAAGAAGTAATCAAAAAAAAAAAAAAACTGTTAAGAGCTATTTACCTAGAAAATATAACAAGCTGACAGCTATCTCATTCATATCTAATCTGTCTAAAGTGTTTCAAAGTTAATCCTAGAAAAGGACTGTTTTTAGAAAATTAAACATGACTAAACTTAAACTCCAAATTTATAACTGTATAAATATATTTACACTTTCAAACTTTTGTATATGTAGTTTCTCAGAATTACACTAATCAAAGTAACAAATGGATATCATGGAGAGGACAGTATAAGAATGATGAAATATGAAATGTAAACAAAAGAAAATTCGCAAGTTATGAAATACCTATTAACATATATTGTCTGTTTTCATGTTATGAACATAATGCTGGATTTCTTAGATAATTGCCTTGATATTGCAAAACTTCTTTAAAAAATCTTTGCATCTAATAAAAAGTTAGGTGTGACCTGACATAAAATCTGGAGAGTACTAGAAAACAGAAACAGGGGGGAATAGAAATAATAATGTATTTAATATTGAGATTAAATTGGCTACTCAATTACCACATAACAGCTGATTTCATTGTCCAAATATGCAGCATCCACGACACCCTGCACCTAATTTTCAAATAGCACCATCATAAGATCACTGTACATAGTTTTCCATTACCATGACAAAATACTGAAGGGGTGGTAAGTGGATAAAGAGAGGAGGCTTACATAGCTCACAGCTTTGGAGACTAAAAGTCCAAGATGAGGCAGGCCCATTGATTTGGTCTCTGCTGAAGGTCCTCTTGGCTGAATTGCTCCATGGTAGATGGCAACACACCTTGTGTGGGAGGAAGGGGTCTGTTATGGTTTTGATGTGAAGTGCTCCCCAAAAGCTTATGTGTGAAACAATGTGAACAAGTGTAGAGGAAAAATGATTGGGTTATGAGATCCTTAATCTAACCAATGCATTAATCTGCTGATAAGGATTAAATTGGTGAAAATTGTAGGCAGGTAAGGTAGGTCGCTGGAGATGTGCCTTTGAGGTATATATTTTGTCCCTGGTGGGGTGCTAGCTCTGCTTCATAATCATCATGTCCTGAACTACTTTCCTCTGCCTCACCTGGAACCCTGAGAAATGGAGTCAGCTATGTACAGAGACTTCTGAAACCATGAGCTCCCAAATAAACTTTGTTTTGATAAAATTGTTCTTGTCAGGTCTTTTGGATGCAGCAGGAAAAGAAATTTGACTAAAAAAGAATCATAAGTCAAAACAGGAAGTCAGAACATTTTGCTTCCATAACAACTTGCTTTTGCAAGATCTCAGGAGCCCCATAGGAACTATCTGAATCCCTTCTGAAGTCAGTTGCCTCCAATAACTTAGGGACATCTCCACTAATAACCTAGGGACATCCCCCATATCCAATTTCATAAAGGTTTCTCTACCTCTAAGCTCTTCCACATTAAGGAACCAAGCTCCCAACATGTGAAACCTTAGAATAAGATGATCTCAGACCACATCCAAACCATAGCAATCACTAATTGTTGGAGTCAAAAAACTATCCATATTTATTCAGGTATACCAGGAAGGCAGATTGTGGTGATAAATCTGAACATACCAATGAGTTCCTTAAGGTTGAGCTTTAGAGTTGAAGTGTCTGAGAGAGAGAGTAGACTGTTTGTGAACAAAGAAAATGTCATTTATATTTAAAGTATTTGTTAGGAGAATGCTAATAATTTTGCTGTAAAAGAAAACTCCAACTGTACTACATTAAGTTTGGGTAATTTAGTAGAGTACTAATGAGCAATGACTTCCCTCAATATCTGACACAAGTTTTAAAAGGAAAAAAATATTTTTAGATGCTAAAATATATTGAAGTTATTTTCACTTAAGAACATTAATTAAATGTTAAAACATATTTTATGTTTGTAAATTCATAGAATAATCTTGAAAACTTGAAACATATTCTAACTCTTCATAAGTAGAAACTATCTTGGGTCAGTACTAAAAGCATTCTGGCTAAATTCTGGTTAGAGGAACTTTTGATCTAAGCTGATTTTGCATCTCTCTCTGAACACTTTGATAGCCTCTTTTGCAAGATGAAGAGTTTTATCTGTGCTAAGAAACTTACCATGAAAAGTCAACATTTTACCTTTCACAAGTGGGCATTACACATTTCTAATAAGAATTCAGTTAAATAATAGCTTCTCACCTATCAGTTAATCTAATAAAAATGAGAAAAATTTAGCACTTACATGATAAATTTAGTTAAAAAATAAGCTAATCCATTCATAGTGATTAGGTGATCATTATAAACATAGTGAATCCTGTGTCCACAAATATAAGAGGAGTTAGCAGAGATCCTGACCCTTGAGAAAATCATAAGAGTTGCACACATAAACTAATCACTTAGTTGCAATGAATCTATTATAGACTTAGATCAATGGATAGATACAGGTAGATTGATATACTGAACTTTCCTCTACTTCATATACTAGGATTTTACAATCAGTACAATTCTAAACTTATTAAAATGTAAAAATTGGAATGCAAATTCCCTTTGTGGCTCTTATTAACATATATAATATCTTTTATATAAACCTTAAAGTTTTGCTTTTTTGTCTTCAAACTTTCAATAGACTTCTTTCAACTTTAGGACTAAAGTTTTAAAAATTAAACTTTAGTACCTAAATCTTTTTCCTTTGGTTAAATCTACATTTATCATTGAAAACATTATAAAGAAAGCATATGATTATATATCAATGAAAGCTTTCTCTAGTCTTTGAAACTGGTACTTTTTTTATTTGATTTTATCTCATGTTCATCCCAGTTCACAGTGTGCTTTCCACAGTGTGATTATCACTGAAATTAGTCATACAATGAAAGATTCATTCCCCCCAAAAAATCTATCATTTGTTTTTCTAGTCTGCTATAGGTAGATGTGACCAATTTTTCTATGTCAACTATATTGAAATATAGAGTTCCCATATATTGAGTCAAACATTCTTTTTGGCAATTCTGTGAAGGATATTTTAAATGAAATTAAATATTTACTTTAGTGGACATTTGAGTAAAGGACATTGTCCTCCAGAATGTGTGCCTCATTCAATTATTTGAAGGCCTAAGCATAACAAAATGACGAGCTTCTGCTGTGTAAAAAAGTGTTTTCCAGGAGACTGCCTTTAGACTGTATCTTCATCATTGGGCCTTCCTGGTTCTATGAGTTACAGTTTGGACTCAAGCTGGATCACCTACTCTGAATCTTCAGGCAACCACTGGTCTACTTGTATTATATTTGCTGGTTTCAATAATCACATGAGTGGATCGGTTTGCCTGTCGTCTGTCTACCTATGATATTGGTTCTACTTCTTTTAAGAACCCTAGTCAGCAGATTTTGGTCCTGAGAATAGTTGTAGAGAAATAGAAACTTAAATTTGAATTTTCCAAATTGGTTCTAGTGTTTCTAGACTTGACTCTTTAAGTCAATTAGATTGAAAGACAAAAATGACTGTTTTCAGTAGTGAAGAGAGCACCGATAATGCATAGTATAATCGGTTGATTGAAATATAAAATAGCACCATTGTATACTCTTAATCAAATATTTATAAGGAACAAGGATCTGGGTAGCCAAATAATGACACTTTTGAACATTTTTCTCAATGTAACGAATATAACTAGATTGGCTGGTTTCTACTAATGTTGCTGCTCAGTAAATAAAAAAAAAGATGAGTTTAGAGATTTGAATTCTCAACTTAAGCACTGCATAAGCGACCTGAAAGCTTCTGTGTGTATCAGTAGAGAGACTCTTATCCCCTGTAACTGCAGGATGAATGAAACTGCTGAAAAGCAAATTCATAATGTCTTATGTGAATGGTGGATTGATAAGGAAAATGGAATCTCTAGTTTCTCAGTTTGTCAGTTAAGTGAGAACTATGGATTAGAAAGAAATGTGATTCTGAAAGTTGAAGTGGAAATATGGGAAGACAAACTCTGGTGAATCTGGGCACATTGAACCCCCAAATTCTGATGCCATTGCCAGTAAAATCATCTGGGGGGGGGACCTCTCCATGGCAATCTGAAGGCTATGATCCTTCATTGCCTTGGAAAGTCTTTGCCTGTTAGAGGCAGTTCCTTTGCAAGATAATGCTAACTGCTCAAGAAATGAAACAAAATCAGCACTTAATTAGTGCAAGGATTGAAAGCTTCAATTTTAGGACAAAGAGAGTAAATAGGAAACATAAATGTTTAATCCTATTGTTAAATATATTGAAGAATAACAAGAGATGATAGAAAGGGAGGAGAAGGGGAAATGTGGAATTGGGATAAAGCAAGGTACATTCCAAGCATTTATAAGTATGTCCCTGTATATACTATAATCATGTTTATAAAAAATGCTCTTCACAGATATAAGAATTATGTCACTGTACTTGGGTATTTTAGGAAAAATATAGGACTCAGAAGAGAGGCAAGGGATTGAGTGACAGGAGAAAGGAGGTAAGGGGTGCTGAGGGGCGGGGATATTGACCACATTGTATTGCTGTGTTGTGTGCATCTATAAATATGTGACAACAAATCCCATCATTATGTACAACTATAATGCACTAATAAAAAATAAATTAATAAGAAAAAAGAGCAACATGGTGCTGAATAAAGCAAATTATATCTTTAAATATAAAATTAATAGATGATATATTTAAGTACATTTTCATATATTACCTAATTCCTTACTATAATAGACATATATTATAGCATAGCTAATACAACTTACTCTGAAAGTTGTATGTTGAAATAACATTTGTTATCCCACAGTTTTTGTGAATCAGAAATCTGGCACAGAATAACTGATGCCTACATCTCAGGGTCTTTTGCAAATTTGTAGTAAAGGTGTTGGGTGGAGCTGTATTTCATTTGTTATCTCCTATGCTGGAGAAGATCTCAGTCTGAGAAGACACAATTGTTAACAGGATTTTATGGCGCATGCTGTAAAATCAAAATTAAATGAATGGGATGCAATTAAACTAAAAAGCTTCTGCACAGCTAAAGATTTAGTTGAGAGCATCAACAGAGAACCCACAGAATGGGAGAAAATTTTTGCCTGCTACACCTCGGACAGAGGGCTAAGATCCAGAATTTATAGGGAACTAAAGAAATTAAAATCCAAACTCACAAAAAATCCAATCGATAAATGGGCTAAAGAACTTAAAAGAAACTTCTCTCCAGTCGAAGTTCACAAAGCCCATAAATAAATGAGAAAATGTTCTACATCATTAGCTATAAGAGAAATGCAAATCAAAACTTCAATGAGATACCACCTCACTCCTGTTAGAGTGGCAAAAATGAAAAATACAAATGACGACAGATGCTGGAGGGGCTGTGGGAAAAGAGGAACACTACTACACTGTTGGTGGGACTGCAAACTGGTTCAGCCACTATGGAAAGCAGTATGGAGAATCCTCAAAAAATTAAGGATGGAACCACCTTACGACCCAGCTATCCCACTCCTGGGAATTTTCCCAAAAGATTTAGAATCAGCGTATTATAGTGATGTGGCTTT
>PVKS010033627.1:0-21596 GCA_004027875.1 Aplodontia rufa | reverse complement strand
TGTACTGCTGGGGATCAAACCCAGGGCCTTGGGCATTCTAGGCAAGGGCTCTACCATTAAGTCATACCTCAGCCCCAATGATAAGCTTAACAGCATAGTCAAAGTGCAAATTTAATAAAGTTAGAAATCACAACGGTGCCTCAATGGGGGCATCTACTTAATTTGTGATACCTAAACACAAACAATGTGTGGAGCCATAATTAACACCTCACCCTAATCCTAAATCAAGTAATTTTGGATTTACAATCTTTTATTAGTTATACTGAACCCTTTAGACAACTCTTTAATCTTATATTTATTTATTGTTGTGAACCTTTATCAAGATTCTCAAGAAAATCAGCTTCTGAACAAAATCTAGTGTTTTCTTCACATTGCTAAATACAATTTATGGAGGGGCATTGTTTTAACTGAGCTTCTGCATTAGGAATGTAGTCCTTTGTGTTAAGTGCATGTAAACAAAGTGAAACTTCAAAGAAACAGGAAAAGCCCCCAAACAGGAGATTCGCAGCAGTCAGTGAAAAAGGTCCCAAGATGCCCCCTCTGCTTTCACCCTCTCGAATCTAGCAACCTGGTGCCAACCAAGCCAATCCACTTTTTTTTGTTAACCTGTATTTGTTTCCTGTTCCTGCCCAGGTTAGCTTACAAAAACCAACTGTTTTGCCATGTGCAACAGGGATTCCTTTCTTTTGGGTGGGATGCTGTCCAATTAATGAATCAATAATGAAAGCCAATTAGATATTTTTTAGCTAAATCTGTTTAAAAAATTTTCAGTGTTGGAGGTTGAGCCCAGGTCTCTAACCGCAGTTCTGACATTTTGTTTTTAACCATGAACATCCAGGGAAAAAAGTGGTGGAAACACTCATGTCAAGGTTCCAACACAGCTGACAAAGTCTATATTTACCCTCCCAACAACCCTGTGAAGGAGTTGCTACTTCCTCCTTCAAGCCTGAGGAAGCGTGGGCACTGAGGCATTGAGTAGCTTTCCCAGAAACACGGAAGGCAGTGAAGGTGGAGTCAGGTTTGATCCTCAGCACTCAGATCTAGAATTAGATTATCCTGCATCTGGAATTCACCTTCTGGAATTCACCGTTGCTCTCCTCCTTTCCCTTAATGGTCGCCATCAATAGAGGAGTTTTCACAAGCAGCTGCCCTTTCCCCTGCTTGCTGTGCGTGTCCTGTACACTTCCTCTTTCCACATCTGGGGCACCACAGTCTTAGGCCATGTAAATATCCTACCAGGTCAAGGGCTAGACTCAGCCTCACAGGTTTATAGCCTTCCACCCAGGACTTAGGATCAGCATCCTGTCTCCGGGCTAACAGTAGGTTTCTTCCTGAAAGTAGATGCTCCTGCGGGTTGTGGTGGTGCACACCTGTAAGCCCAATGGCTCTGGAGGCTGAAGGCAGGAGGATCACCAGTTCAAAGCCAGCCTCAGCAATTTAGCAAGGCCCGAAGTGATTTGGTAAGACTCATCTCAAAATAAATATTTTTAAAAAGAGCTGAGATGTGGCTCAGTGATTAAATGCCCCTGGGTTCAAATCCAGAGTACCAAAAAAAAAAAAGTAGATGCTGCTTTTTTAGCAGTGGCACAGGTTAGCAAATTTTTCTTGAAGAGGGGCTGGAGCGGTGGCTCAGCAGTTACAGCGCTTGCCCAGCATGCGTGAGTGCACGGGTTCAAACCCCAGCACCCATGTACACAACTAAGTGTCGGAGCAACAAAAACCGTGTGAATAACTCAATAAAAATTGATTCTCTCTTTCACTGTTCTTCTCTCTTTAAAAAATTTTTTTTTTGAAGATGTGGCTAATTAAAGATCCAGTAGGGAAAGTAGAGAGGTATTTCCTGGTGAATGCAGAAGTATTTCCTGGAGAATACTTTAATAATAAAAGAATAAATTCTATTCAAATATCTTGGGAATATTTGAGGTTGTTCAGAAGAAATTCCGGGAGCACCCTAGGAGAACAAAATAACTTGATTCTTTTCTCTTT
Source organism: Aplodontia rufa (assembly GCA_004027875.1). Lineage (NCBI taxonomy): Eukaryota > Metazoa > Chordata > Mammalia > Rodentia > Aplodontiidae > Aplodontia > Aplodontia rufa. The sequence continues at coordinate 19,610 of PVKS010033627.1, read as the reverse complement.
CTTTACTGTGATCCTATTAGGCTACATAAACGGGACTGTGGACACTATGAATTTGTTACATTTGTAAGACACAAACTATCATGAAGAGCAGGCGCTCCTTCTAGAAGATGCCGGATTTCACCACCTTTAGTTACATTCCATCCGCTCCTCCAACTCCGTTTTATGCGTCCTAGGAAATGATTTGTCTTTTAGCTGTGATGCAGATGAACTGGGGTAATAGTGTTTTATACTCAGCCTTCTCAAAAACATCCAGCTCTGGAATCTAGCAGTTTAAAAATTTACTGCACAAAATTTAATTTTTAAAAAAAAATTAAAAAATAAAGAATTATTGTGTGTCAATAACATTCTCTTTTGAAATAAGTTGCATGGAAGTTACTTTATAGTACTCCCGGTAAGGACAGAATCATTTTTTTTTCCCTTGCCCTTTTATTTAAAGTTTAAAAAATAAATAAAAAGGGTTACTGGTAAATAAAACCTACTCTACCGCTCCCTGGCTTGTTCTCTCTTCCTTTGCAACAAAAGATCTGTGCAGCCTCTGCACCGCTGGGGGACTCAGGTTGGACCTCTGGAGCTGGCCTGGAGCGCCCTCCCCAGCGCGCTCCCCAGCGCGCTCCCCAGCGCCCTCCCCAGCGCCCTCCCCAGCGCGCTCCCCAGCGCCCTCCCCAGCGCCCTCCCCAGCGCGCTCCCCAGCGCGCTCCCCAGCGCGCTCCCCAGCGCGCTCCCCAGCGCGCCCTCCCCAGCGCCCTCCCCAGCGCCCCTTCATCCGCTACGCGCACGCGCGGGCCCTGCGCCGGAGCCGGAGCCGCCGGGAGGGGGCGCTCGGGCGCCGCCGTGCTCGCGGCCGGAGGTCGGATTCCTGGAGGTTGCAGGCGCTAGGGGGCAGCCAGGCCCTGAAGCTCAGGCCTTGGTGCCTGGGAGGAGGCGCGGCAGGATCTGGGCAGCCTGGGACCAGACCTTACTGCAGTACCCCTGCAACCCCACCCTAAACTTGTAGCCCTTCTTATGGTTTCTAGTTCCGAACCTCCGTGTGGCTCCTTTTTCTGCTCTTTCCCCTTGAGAACAGAGTTGAAGACAAAAAGTGCGCAGCAGGGAACTCCTATGTTTGCTGTCAAAGCGAGGAAGCAGGGTGGGAGCCAGGCCCAGGTCATCTTTGGCCTGCACCTGAAGATGCACACTCCAGGCTGCTGACCCTCTGGTGTTTTTCACAATTCAGTGGCATTAAGGACATTCACAATGTTGCACAACTAACTATCCCATTGAGACAGCTCTTAGGAGTATCCTACAAGTAACCAGTCAGAAATATGCAAGAGTTATTCCCCAGAAATGTGCACCTCCATACCAAACTCCTCCTCCAGTGCCCCTTCTGCCCTGAGTGCCCCCTTTCCTTGCTGCTCAGACTCTAGCCATTGAGAAAAGGATATTTTATATAGAATGGGTCGTGAGGATGGGCCTAAGCCCCCTCTCTTCATAAACTGGGCCTTTACAAACTTGTAGGAAGATAACTGTGCTTATTCTTTAGTGGATGAACTTTTTTTATTTTTTTAAACGGAGGACAGTGAGAGAGAGAGAGAGACAGAGAAATCCATTTTTATTGAGTTTTTCACATGGCTTTTGTTGCTCTGACACTTAGTTGTGTATGTGGGTGCTGGGGTTTGAACCCGTGTACTCACACATGCTGGGAAAGCGCCCTAACAGCTGAGCCACTGCTCCAGCCCCTGAACTTTTTAAACACCAGACACTTAACAGTCAGCTATCATGGCTGCAGATCCTAAGACTCAGGTGACAGGCTTGTTAGACAGGCAGGACTGATCTCCATTCACCTAGTGGCTGGGAAGGTTGCTCCTGCCTTGCTCCAATTTCCTTTATGTGGGAGAAAGCTGGTGGGTGGGACAGAGGAAGACTTGAGACAACTGAAGGCAGCTGACTGGGGGCGACTCTCCAGTACTGCAGGAGGGTCTCTTTCCAGAGTCTGGCCCCCACAGCCATCAGGGGTACCAGCATCGGCCACTATCTGTTTCTCTTTGTTTCTCACTGGCGTGGCCCCATGGCGGAGGGCACCCTCACTCAATGACTCTCAGATCGTGAGAGCAAATCTCAGTCTGATCTAAGGGCTTTTAGAAAAAGGTGACCCATTAATCCCCAGAGCGTGAGCCGAGCAGTCTCTCCCTCTTCTGAAATGTTTCTACTCTGTCTGTCCCCAGTATCCACCTCTTAAACAGGGACCCCTTATGAAAGATTGCCAAGATAGAACTCCCCAAGCTTTAACACATTTTGTTCAGTAACCTCCTCATCTGGCAGGAAGAAGTAAAAAAAGTTTTATCTCAGAGTAAACTACCTCTGTCTCTCCTAGTTCAGGAAGCCAAATCGTTTATCTTCTCTAGTGGGGGTCTCACCCAGAGCGCTAACAGGCTTGCCTCCCACTTCAAATTGAGGAGCAAAATATAGAATCATGGGCCTGTGAATACGAGAGCTGAAGGAAAGAAAATCACGTAAGGCAAATTTTAAATGCAGAGCTAGTTGGCAACTATTCTCCCTTGCTCTATAGGCTGCCTTTCTACTATGGGGCATTTAATGTTATAGTGGCCAAGGAAATGCCAGTAATGCCACTAAGTCTGGATTCCCTTAGGTCTTTGGCATGTGGCAAACAAAGACCTTTGCATCCTCGCTGGTAAGGCAGCAATAAATCCAGCAGGGTACAGGAAAGGAGAGATGGGATTGCTGACCCTCAGAAGCCCCTCCAAAAGAATGTCCACATAATTCAGGTGGGAGCTTCAGTCTCAGGTTATGCCACGTCCACCACTAGCCTGCATAACCCACAAATGCCCAAGAAAAACATGTTTTCTTGGTCACCAGAGAAAAGTATAAACTTTAATATCATTTTGCAGCTTAGTTTGTTTGCAAAAGGGAAGAAAAAGCCTGCTAGTTACCTGTCTGATATCCATCTAAAATGCAAACTACATGAGCTGGTGCTAAACCAGTTTGAGACCAGGAAAAAAAGGGGGAGAGGGGTTTTAAGTGCTACTTTTAAATCCAAGAGGCTGTGAGGCCTAAGGGACTATGTTTACTCTTTTCCTGCACTCTGAGATTCTACCAGGAGACACGGATGGAAAGGATCTGGAAAGACCAGCTGCTCCAGGTTCCAAGCCATTAGAGACACTTAAGAGGCCTACATTCTTAAACTTTTGGAGATAATTTATATAACAGGGACAGTTTTAGGAAGCTGGTAGGACTGGCCCAAGAATATCAGGAAACACTAATTCCTGCAGAGTTTTCTCTTCTCTTCTCTTCATTTGGACACAAAGAAGGAAATTGGAAAGATTCCATTGACGTTTTCATTATTCTTTAAAACAACTTCCTGAGGATTTTACCAGCTCTCATCTTTCAATGCCTGGACTAACTCTCTGATTCGAAAGTGCACTCTGGTCTATTAAAGATGTTTAATGCTCCTTTACTAGAATAAATATGGTCATTTCAGTTTTTGGATTTTGAGCTCAATTTTACTGGTGAATTCATCTATCATTTTGTACACTTAAATATATTTTTCAGTCAGTCTTGTTTTATCTAACTAGAGTTTTTAATTATGGTTTTTTTTACAGCTGTCTTTATTCAAAAGGTCAGTTATTCGAAAAAAGGCTCTAAAATCAGTTTCCTGTTGGTTTTTTATGTGCACACCTGTCCTGTGTGTTTGTGTACATGTGTGTTATATGTTATGTTCAACATGATAGCAAATTGGCTTATAGAAGAATGCTCATAAATTAAATTAACAAGAAAAGAAAATGGATCCAAATGACTTTAGTTCATGCGCCTTAAACATTTAAAAAGATGTTCAATCTAAATCATTTAAACATAAGAGTAAAGGTGTATTTAAGATTACTAGCACTCATGTTCTTCTAGGTGGTCAATCAGTAGCATGTTGGTGTCTATAAATGCTTAAAGTGTAACATTCATTGCTTCTAGGATTTTTCTTCAACGGAAAAAGATGGCTTATATTTGTCTGGTATCCTGGTTTTATGGGTAACCTAAAGTTAACAATTAAAAATTAATAAATTAGATTTAACAAATGGGATTAATCTCCATAAATGTGTTTGTTAAAGGAGATATCTGATGAATTTGCAGTCAAGATGTTAAAACATCAACTGCTAAGTAAATTTGAGTAATCTTGACTTCTTAGTTTCTATAAGGTGACACATTTGGGTTTATTCAGTGTGTTCTTATAAATTCTATAAGGTAGCATACATTTGGGTTTGGGTTTATTAAAGCTGTTTTTATAAATTGGAAACTACAAAGATATAATTTAATATTGATTTTTTTCTGGGTCTTCACCAAAAGCAAGGTTATTAAGAGCTAAAATTCTAACAGGTGTAATTCTATATGCAAAGAGTACAAAAGGTTTCAACTGTATATCAATTAAAGTACTGTACATAGCATAAAGTATTTGATCTTATTAAGAGGAGCAATTGAAAAGATTCAGAAATTTTATAAGGATTGTTTCAAAATGTAACTTTAAGAAAAAGCCAGCAAATAGGAAATAGATGTTAAGAAAGTTATAGGTATGGAAATATATTTTCATATAGACATTTGAATGAAAGAAATGTTTCTGGATGTAAGTTGCAGAAGGTTTGTGGAGGGTAAATCTCAAAAGTCTGTGTGGGATTAAATTAAATGTTATTGGCATAATTTAAAGTTATTTAAGGTTTAATTTAAGTTCAAACATTAATGTACTGTTATGAACCAGAATCTAATTCTATGTGTTAAAGTAATAAGGGTTTCTTAAATCATTGATCTGCTCCAATCAAGATAATTCCTAGTGTATGGTTTAATTACTTAGGAAAACTAAATCTTAAAGAAATTATAGTTTCATTTGTATCTGTTTTAAAATCTTTTAAATTATTACTTCATAACATTAAATGAGCAATTGTTTTTAGGTTATTACAATATAGCTGACATATTAACATAAGTGAGTAGAACTATACATAAGAACTAGATGCTTATCTGAGACTTGTTTAAGTGTTATGTAAGTTTATAAAATAAACTTATGTAGGGTTACAAACAAGGTAACCAGCATGCTCTCTTTTACACATTGTATTTGATATAAAAGGGCCACACTGCCATTTTGAAACCTGGGTTACATCTGTTTGCTTCAACTACATAAATGTTTCATTGTTATATACTAGATAATAAGTCTATCTCTGATCATCTACACTTTCCTAAATTTAGAAAATTTAAAGCTTTGCTAAACCTGTGTAGACCTGTGATTATTGTTATAATACACTATGGATCCTAAACTTTTCTTCGAAGTTAAATTTAGTAAATATAAGGACATCTGTGTAATTAATACTGGCTTTGTTGTATAATAGATTTATTCATGTCTTCCAAGTGTATAAATCTTTTAAGATGTAAAACTTAGGACAGCATTTTACCAAGCTGGTGTTTCCAAACTAAAGTTGTTTGTAACAATGATCTCCTTCAGGTTTATATGAAAACAACAAATTTAATTAGGGATTTATTTATGTCATTTAATATTTTATAGTTGGATAAGAATAACCTGGCTCTTTACACTGGGATAAAATTTAACCATATTTTTGGAAAGTGATAAGGATAGCCTAATTTATTTAAAGATTAGCAATGTGGAACATAAAAACATTTTGCTACCCATTCCTCAAAAAGGAGCCCTCTTAGCTTTTTTTTGATTTATGTTTGAGATATAATGAGATGTGTGTTAACTAATACTTACATAGACTCAGGAAAACCCTACCACCTTTCTGGAGAAACTCAGCGAGGCATTGAGAAAACACATCATCATGGACCCCTGAGTCCATACAGGGCCACATAATTTCAAAGGACAAATTTATCACTCAGATGGCCCCAGACATTCGGAGGAAGTTACAATAATTGGTATACTGATCAATCTTTAGATAACATCCCCAAGCTTGCAACCTCTGTCTTTTATAATGATCAGGAGGAGAGGAAAGAAAGGGAACATAGAGACTAGAAAATGCTGAGGCACTGGTTATGGCCCTGAAAGGAGTAAGCCTCTAGGATAATAAAGGAGAGAAATGGTGTGGACCCCAATCCACACAAAAGGAATTATGTACATTGTAAAAAAGGGGATATTACCTGCAGGAGTGCCCACAGGCCAAGTGACTACCACAAAGGCCCTATCCTATCTGCCAAGGCGATCACTGGAGGAATACATGTCCCCAGGGGCACAGGCCCTTGGGTCCAGTGTTCCCCACACAGGCCTGACAGAGCCGAGGTCGGCTCTAATGGCTCCCATGACTCCATCATCACATATGAGCCCCAGGTATGCTTCTGCATAGGGAGTCAATAGATCAGTTTCCTCTTGGACACTGGTGTTAACCTTTCTGTACTTGTCTTTTACCCTTGATCCTCCTCCTCTAATACTGTGACAGTGCAGGGAGTGTCTGGAGGGCCTGTAGCTAGAAACTTGACTCTCTCACTAAGCTGTAAATGGGAAACAATGATGTTGTCTCATGCATTCCTGATAGTCCAAAGAGTGTGCTATTCCTTCTTTATTAAGGAGAGATTTACTTTCAAAGATTCATGATAAATAAGGCCCCTGGGACCACTATGCTTACATCTATTAAAATGTGATATAAATCCTGAAGTATGGGCTACTAAAGGCAGAATTAGGCAAACAAAAAGTGCAGTTCAGTTAAAATAGCCCTAAAGGATCCCTCTGTCTTTCCACACCAGAGGCAATAACATACCAGTTTTAAAAGTCCAGAAACCAAATGGGGAATGGCCTTAAGGTAATTAATGGAGCAGACATTCCGCTCCACTCTATGAGGCCTAATCCTTATACTCTCTCATTTGAGATCCTAGCTACTGATACTTAGTTTACTGTATTAGATGTAGTTTTCTGTACACCCCTAGACTCTCAATCACAAAACATGTTTGTTTTTAAGGAGCCAAATAAGAGACCTAATTCTTTCTCTCTTAGACTCAATGTTAATTTTCATGCTGACATTAACTTTTTGATATCTTAGTTCAGCAGATCCACTCCAACTTAAAAATCTGTTGAACTGCTGATGGTGATGAAGATGGAGCCACCCAGAAGCAGTCCAGATGGCCTTTATCATGGACCCCTTGATTGACCTGAACATTCTTAGAAGGAAACCCAAACTATTTGCCCCTTTTTCGCCCCTTCTCAGCCAGAAGTAGCCAAATAATGGTCATTGCCCAATTTCCCATCTTTTACAGCAGTAAAGGTGTCCTTAATTAGAGTGGGGGAGTTAGACAGGGGGACAAGTTAGGCCGTCAGAGCAGTCAGAGCAGTATGAATGTTCAAGTCAATCAAGGGAAAACTGGTTTTTCTTTAAAGATCAATTTGACAGCCCCCAATGCTAGAGAGAAGGGTCCAGATGCAGTTACTCCCTTCTGCTAAGCAAGTGCCACATTTTTTTCTTTTGATGCTTGAGGTCCAAGACTGGACCTAACCAGAATTTCCCCTGTGCCCATGTCCTAGGTTTGGGGGAAGGAAGAGGATGACTGATTGAAGGGAGAGCATCCTATAAAAAGGGTAAACCTAACTGCGTCTTTGGCTCTGACCCCTTTTTCCACTCTGGGGGAAGTCTGTTCTTTTCTCTAAGCTTTGTTTTCTATTAGTTTCTTAAAATAAAGTCTGTCTACTATGCTTGCGTTGGGTGTCCCTTGGTTTCATTTTTCAACTCCGAGAGGACATGAACCAACATCCACAAGACCAGCATCAACATTATCCATCTCCAGAGCTTTTGCATCACCAGAAACTGAAACTCTGACTCCATTAAACAACTCCTGTTCTCACCTTCCCTCCCAGACCCTGATAACATCTATTCTTTCTGTCTCTATACATTTGACTATTCTGGATATCTCATATCAGTGAACTCATGCAATATTTGTCCTTTCATGCCTGGCTTCTTTCCCTTAGAGTACATTCTCATGGACACGTTGCTGCATGTGCCAAAATTTCCTTTCTTCCAAAGGCCAAATAATATTCCATTGCATGCAGAGACTACATTTTATTTACCGTTCTTCTGCTGATGAACATTTCCGTTGCTGTCACCTTTTGGATACAGTGAATAATGAGTCTATGAACATGGGTGCACAAGTGTGTGTTTGGGTCCCTGCCTCTAACTCCTTTAGGTGCTTGCATCATTATTTTCAGTAATAATTTAAAATATGCTACTTATTATTATTATTATTGTTATTGTCTATAAGGCTTAAAATCTGAAGTCAGAGCACATCTCTATTCCATTGCTGGGCTGAGTTTTCCCAGGAAGAAAAATTAGTTCTTTAAGGTCCTTACTAATTAGTGACAAAACCAGTCCTAGATGCCAGGCCTCTTGTTTCTAAAACTTAGAGGAGGAAAAATATGGCACCTGTTCCCCTTGAGGGGAATTAAAATGAATGTGGCTGTGATTTTTCTATCAGTTCAATGAGTCGTTATTGACTTCCTAGTGAGTGAAGAGCGATGTCCTACATGCCCAGGTCTTGGTTGTTTAATGAACCCAGGTCTCTGAGGGGAAGTCTAGTGGAAGTAGATGGGCTTATTGCCCTTGATTATAAGGCAGCAAATGTGTCAGTGCTTGCTAAAGCTCTCATGGAACATGGACCCGTTGAAAATATCTTTCACTCCTTGGGTAGGTGGATCCCATTAATTCTACAAACAACTGAGAGCTAATCTGTGTGCAGAATTATTGGATTAAAATCAAATCCACATTTTTTGTGTGTCTTTCATGCCCTTTAAAAATGTTCTGAATCTTTCTTTAATCATAGGAGATATGTGTATGTATGGGCGTGTGCTTAGAATATGTCTCTTATAAAAACACAGCAAAGGTAGGAACTGTAACTCAGTTTTATAAATCTGAAAATTATGAAGAATGTTTAGAACAATGTATATATTTTGTCAAATACAAAGTTCATTAACTGGAGGTTGACACTCATGATTTTATAATTTTTTAGCTCTAATGTTAACAGCCTCTCAGAGAGTCAAGGGACATTTGACTCAGACCAGCCTCGTGTGCTTTCTGGCAAAGTGGACCTGTGAGCTTTGAGTTAGAGGAGAAGCCAGTTAAAAAGGTTTGACTCAAAGACTTGAATGCCCTCCAAATCCTTGTGCTGGAGATCTAGTCTCCAATGTAACCGTGTTGAGAGGTGATGGGATCTCTAGGAGGTGATTAGGACTTGGGGCCCCAGCCTCACGAAGGAATTAATGAAATTTTTGTGAGAGTAGGTTAGTCACTTCAAGAATGGGTTGTTGAAAAGAGAATTCAGCTTCCTTAGCTGACTCATCTGCCTTGTGATCTCTCCCTTCCTCAAGTGTCCCCTTGCGTTCTGATTTTCTACCATGCATAAACAGCACATAGCTTCCCTAGAAGCTAAACAGATGCTCTTAGTCTTACAGAACTGGGTGCTAAAATATACCTCTTTCCTTTATAATTTTCCTGGCCTTAGGTATTTTGTTGTAGCAATGGAATATGGACTAAGACACCCACCAACATAAGGTGGCTCCTCAGCCTCTTCCCTTCCCTCTTGTCACCTCATGTTTCCAAGGGTAGGGGAGAGGGAAACTGGAGCAATCCCCTCTTTCTCCAAGCATTTCTGTAGGTGGACTGGAGGTGTTAATCCAGAGTTTGGTGGGGCTTGATACCGGAAGTGGGTCAAGCGAGAGCTATCAACTGTTTTGCTTCAGGCTCTTGGCATGAAAGTCCCTGGGATTTTCGCTCAGAGCTCTGAATACTTCCTTTCATTTGATTTAGATCAATGGTACTAAATAACAGTCACCTGGAGAGACTTTAAGATGTAGTAATGTCCAGGCTGGTCTTCATTCCCAAAGAGTCCCATTTAACCAGTTCATTTGGTTCATAAACTGCCCAGGTGATTCTAATATGCAGCCTGGGCTGAAAATCACTGCTTTAAAAGGATTTCAAGTGCAAATTCAATCAATTTTGAGCTCCGTATGTTGGTAGCTATAAAAATAGGTCCTCTCTTCCATCTCTTTAAAAAAGAATATATATATACTTAAAAACCTCTATGTAATCTCCTTTCTTTATGGACACTATTTATAGCTCTATTTTTCTTGCCCTGGAAGGCTCTGCACTTTCTTCCCTGTGATTGTGTTACAACGTTTGCAGCTGGTGTGGCCCTGAATGCCTATGGAATTACTTAGTGGTTTTCTGACTTGCTTTTCTGCTTTGGACTCTCAGATTTGATCTGCTTGATTATTTTCATATAGGCGAGGACAACATTTGTTTTTATTTCTATTTTTGAGGGTGAAGGTATTTGTTCCTAATTCCAAGCAGATGTAGAGCATTAATCACTTGAAAGGGAGCCCGGGAGAAGAGGAGGGAAATGTGGGTGAGGAAAGTGCCAGGAGACCCCATCGGACTTATAAGACTTGGCAGAACTGAACTTCAGTGAGCTCAATGCGGTCATTATACCGGTGAGCTAGCTGAAGGCTGTGAGACCGGCTGTTCATTTTAATTAATTCTCATGGATTTTAAAATCTTCTTACTCTAAAGTATTTCCAGCTACCATTTTGAATCATCTGTGCAAAGCCTCAAGTCTGTGGTTCTCCAACTTCGCTGCACATGAGAACCACTTGGGGAGCTTTCAAAAACTTCAGCTGCTGGGGTCACATTTGAGATCCATTAAGTCAGACTGTCTGCGGCTGGAAACCAGTGCTTGTGTCTTCCCATGTGTCTGAAGTGATTCCACTGTGATCCAGCCAGAGTGACCAGTGCTTCCTCCACTTGGCTACACACTGGAATCACCTGGTAGACTCCGGAAGCCGTCAATGCCTGTGCTCCACCTCCACATATTGTGCTTTCATTAGTTTGGCATGTGACCGGAGTTTTGAGGATTCCCAGATGATTCTAATATGCAGACAAGTTTGGGAAGCACTCATCTGTTCCAGTGCTTCTCTAGATGCAAGAGACATATGAGTCATCTGGAGATCTTATTACAGGGCGGATGGAGACAAGTGACAGTGACATGCAGTCCACTTTGAGGCTTCAAGGTGTTGGAAATCACAGTTGAGGGTTTGCCTATTTCTGGACCTTTTTCAGTGTAGGAATTGCTTTTAGAATAGTGATGTCACTTCAAATAAAAGATTAGTTTACAAGCGTTTCAGATATTGCTTTGACTTCTTATTTAATCCCCTTCATATGTTATCTGTTTATCTTTTTCCAACTCGATAATGAAAGTGAGTTTTGCTTTAAGATTATTTTAATACTTTGCAATATCCTTGAAATTTTGGGAAATAACTTGGAGGTGATGATTGGGAACCATTGTTTTGGTCTAGAAATGGGTTGCTTATTGGTAATTATCTACTGAAATAGGTTTCTTACTGCTGTTTTGCAAATATTGTTGTTATAGTTTGGATGTGAAGTAACCTCCAAAAACTCATATGTTAAAGTCTTGGTCTCTGATGCAGCAATGTTCAGAGGTAGGGATTTTAGGAAATAATTGGGTCACGAGGGCTGTAACCTTATGAGTGGATTAATGTATTTGGTGGATTAATAATATGAATGGATTATTGGGAAGTGATGGAAACTGTAGGAGACAGAGGAAGTAGACTGCTGGGGGTGTGTCCTGGAAGGGTATTTCCTGTTCCTTTCCATTTCCTCTCTGACTCTCTGCTTCTTTGCTGCTATGAGCTGAGCAGTTTTCTTCTAGCATGCCCTTACACCAAAGATGTTCTGCCTCACCTCTGGCCCAAAACAATGGATCTACTCCACCAGGGACTGAAACTGTGAGCCTAAAATAAATCTTCTCTCCTTTAAATTATTTTTGTCAGGTATTTGCCACAGGGATGAAAAACTGACCAACACAGGAATATTTCCGATTCTTATGGCTGCATAACAAACACCATCAAATTTGAGTGGCTTAACCCATAACTAGTTTCCTTGGTTCTGTGGTTTGAGCAGCTGGGCTTTGCTGGAATTTGGGTGGGCTGTTATGCAGCTGCTGCCGTCTGAAGGCTTTGTTGAGCTAGATATCCCCATGGTGCCTTTATGCATATGGCGGGATTGGCTTTTGCAGTCATTGGTCTGTGGCAGTGCTGTTTCTTATAACCAAGAGACCTAGATGGGCTCCTTACATGAGAGCTGGTGTTCCCCAGAATATGGAAAACATAAATGTAAGCAAATTAAAATTTTTGTGAGTTTATTTGGGCAGACACTGATATATGAATTGGGCAGTACCAGCCCACAAGCAATTCAGAATTCCCCCTCAGGGTCAAAAGAGGAAAACTTTTATAAGATGTTCTTGGATGCAAGACAAGGAAAATATTTGATTGGTTAAAGTGAAAACTTGGTGGTTGGAGGTTAGTTGGTAGTCTCTGATTGGAAAAGCTTCCATTTCATCTTTCCAAGCTCTCACCATCACTCTCAGTTGGGTTTCTGCTGGACATAGGAGCCCAAGTGCTGGGCTGTCTTAGCCTAATGACTTTTTTCCCCCTATAACATTTTATCTCAAGTCTAGGATCAATGAGATAGCATGAGTAAATCTATTTTTGTCTTCTCCTTTTTACATTGCCAACAAATACCTAGTTTCTTAAATGTTATTTGGGCCAGTTTTGATAATTTTTTTCCTCTTTGTTTTTTATTTCCCCTCCACATTTTTTATTGGTGTAATAGAGTTGTACACAACGATGGGATTTGTTGCTATATATGCATACATGCATACAATATAACAATAAAATTTGGTCAATATCACTCCCCAGCATTTCCCACCTCTCTCCCTGCCTCACACCCTTCGGTCCCTTTTCTCTACTGATCTCCCTTTGAGTTTTAGGAGATCCACCTCCATCTTTCTTTTCCTTTTTCCTCTCTAGCTTCCTCATATGAGGGAAGACATGTGGCCCTTAATCTTCTGAGTCTGACTTATTTTGCTTAACATGATGCTCTTGAGTTTCAACCATTTTTCTGCAAATGCCATAATTTCATTTTTCTTTATGGCTGAATGAAACTCCATTGTGTATATATACCACATTTTCTTTATCCATTCACCTGTTGATGGATATCTTGGGTGAATTTTGCTGCTCTAAATATGGGGATTTGTATATATTGATGTAGAAAGATGACTTTAATTCTTCAGGGCAAATACTGAGGAGTAGCCTAGCTGGGTCATATGATGGTTCCATACCTTGTCTTTGGAGGAAACTTCATGCTGATTTCCATAGCGATTGTACTAATTTACAGTCCCACCAATGGTGTAAAAGTGTTCCTTTTTCTCCACATCCTTTCCAGCACTTATTATTTATATTCTTGATGACTGCCATTCTGACTGATATGAGATGAAATCTCAATGTAATTTTGATTTGCATTTCCCTAATTGATAATCATATTGAACATATTTTCATGTAGTTGTTGGCCATTTGTATTTCTTATTTTGAAAGTGTCTGTTTAGTTCATTTGCCCATTTGGTAATTGGATTCTTTATTTGTGTGTGTGTGTGTGTGTGTGTGTGTGTGTGTGTGTATGTAAAGTTTTTTTAGCTCTTTCTATATTGTTTTTTTTCTATATATATTCTGAATATTAATTGTCTATCTGAAGAGTAGGTAGCAAAGATTTTCTCCCATTCTATGGGTTTTCTCTTCACATTCCTAATTGTTTCCTTTCTTGTGCAGAAGCTTTTTAATTTGATGCTGTCCCATTTATCAGCTCTTGGCATTATTTCCTGAGCTTTAAGGGTACTATTGAGAAATTGATTGCCTGTGCCTAAAAGCTGTGCCTATGTTTTCTTCTAGGAGTTGCACAGTTCCTGGTCTAATTCAGAGATCCTTTATCCATTTTGAGTTGATTTTTGTGCTGGGTGGGAGATAAGTGTTCAGTTTCATTCTTCTACACATGGATAACCAGTTGTCCCTTTGGGCTAGTTTAACAGATAATTCATTAATTAATATGATTAATTTATTCATTTTTAATTTGCCCAAGGGTCCTGATTTTATCTCTTTGGAAAAATATATATCCAGAAAAGTTAAGAGTTTTAAAGATTTATTTGAGAGAAAGATTGGGGTTTTATTAAGGAATGAAAAAATTTTTTAGAAGAAATGGGTACTTAGAAAAGGAAGAATTTTGGTCTTAGGGTAAAAGAAGAATTTTGAAAGAATTTAAATGAGGAAAGCTTTTCTCTTACAAACTGGACACAAAGCGAGTTTCGTTCTATTTGCATTGCTGGTATTTTGATGACTCACTCTTCTTCCGCAGCAAACAGCACTGCGCTGAGGGAGCTTTGTAAAGATTGCTGCATCTAGGCTCTGATGCTAAAATGCATGTTTTTACATCCAGCATTGCTTGTAAGCCAATCTAAAAGAGTACTGCCATTTTACAATTCTTTTGTTCTATTTTAAAATTCTTTTGTGCTATCTCAAAATTCTTTTGTTTTTAGGAGGTAAAAAGTTATCTCACCTGTTTTTAACCATATAACTTTATTTCGTACCAGACTTGAAATATTTAGCCAAAACTTATGTCACGATGGGTATCCCAGCTTGTGCTTTCTGAATTTCATGTTGCTGATGCATATGTGTAGTTTTGATATTATGAGGTTAAAATAAGCCCTTTGCATCTAAAACTCCAGTTGCTGCCAGGGCTACATTGAAGCTATACAAAATCCCTCATGATTGGACCTGTGTTTTAATATTTGTCACTGACGTTTTACAAAAGAATCCCTGATCAACAATGACAGGTTGTTATTCTGACTTATAAGGACAACATAGATGAATTAATTTGAAGTCAACTCTAGAATACTTAAGTAAATGCTGTTTTGTGTTCTAATCATGTCTTCCTGCTCATATGCCCCCTCATTCTTGTTGGAGACTACGGCCAACATGATGCCTGGCCGGATTCCAGAGGAAAGAATTGGTGGTAAACAACTCTGTAAGGGGCCCAGCTGGCTTGTAAAAGAATTAGTGGTAAACAACTCTAAGAGGCCCAGCTGGCTTGTATCTTCCCTAGTATTGCCTGACTGCATGACTAAGCTATTTGGCTGCTCATTTGTTACAATTGGTTGAATGTGTTTGCACTGTATCCCTATTGGTTGTTGTAACAGATAAATACCGGGCATACAGGGAAAAAGCATAGCCACTAGTCAGAGAAGCAGCAGCAGCAGAGACAGAGGAGAGCGGCAGAAGAAAACCTAACATGCAGGCAGTAAGAGAGGAAGAAAAGAGAGCTGCGGTAGAAACAGGGACTCCAAAGAGGAAATGTAAATAGACTTGTCTCTAAATGTAAAAGCCTTGCCTCTAGTGAAGAGGAAGGAGATGTAAAAGCTTCTAGTGAGAGGAGATGTGGTAAAGGCCTTGCCTCTAAAAGAGAGAAGGCGGAGAAGAAGGCGCTTGGCGGCCTCTAGTGAGAGAGAGGGAAAAATAAAGCACTCGGAGAACTCAGGAACAGTGGGTCTACTTCATTCCCAGTCAACTGCCGATTGAGAGCCATCGGGTTCCTGCCGGCTGGTACCGGACAATTCTTTTGCTATTTTGTCTGTGCACATTTCTTAAGTACAGTGTGATAATTGATACAGATTACCCAGGTACAGTGATCAAATCATAAGCCCTCATTCCTGGTGTCAGAACTGTGCATACATTCTTGTCAGTTGCCTTCATTATTCTCAGCTGTCTGTCTTTACAGGTGGCTTTGGACTGGCCCAGGATGCCCTTGGTGGGAAGGATTGCCTCGTCAACTGTTCTGGGAAGAACTGTTCATGCCCTGCACTGTGCTGGAAGGCCCAGCAGCTCCTGCTGCTGCATTTCACTGGGATGGAGCTAACGCCTCCTGCTTGTGAAGTCTAGTGGGTCAGAGTGACAATGCAGAGAGACAGAGAAGCAGAGAATGGAAAGTCCCCAGCCAGGTAAGCAGGTTCTGCAGTGCTTCCTCTTTCCCTTCCTTCTGATGAATATAAATGGGGCTTGCTGTTGTGGTAGCTTGACAAATCCTCTTTAATTACGCAGCTGCAGTATTTGGTGATTGGCTTCAAGGTGCAGGTGGGGATGTCAAGGCACTGTGGTTTAAGGTGAGGAGACCAGATGATTTTGAATCATGTAGAAGATGCATTCTTTCACATTACATTGGCTTGCTTTGTAAGAAAAAAAAAATTCAATATCTTAGTCCTCTTGTATTATATCAGTCAGTTTGTGGATCAAATTGTGCTTTCATTAATTGTTTTCTATTGATCTTGGTAAATTTGGCCCTCGTTTCTCTTAGTAACTGGATATTTAAATGCATTCTATTGGAACAGATCTCCTATGTGTGTGTGTGCCTATGAGCTTTGGTTCTGAACATTTTTGCAGTTTTGAGAGGCCACTTGGAATTGATGGGTCACAGTCCTAGTTTCAGATGCCTAAGAAACATTTTCTTCCACTCAGGTTTTCTCTTCCTATCAGAAAGAGAAAATGCTGCTGATGACACTGCCACTGCAGTATAGGATCCTCGCCTGTCCCTTTTCATGGTGTGGCCCCTCAGCTTACTTCTACTAGGGAAGGAAGAATGATGGGGGTTGTTTTATAGCATATTTAAGTGGTGCTTCCACTATGATAAATAAAAATATTTTAGCTCCAGCCAAGTGAATTACTTTGTCACTTGATTTGGGTTCTTCAAATGTGCTCTTGACTCAAAAACAGTCATTAAATTATTCCACACACAGGATTTCTATGTAAACATATTTTCATTTTGATTCTCAGGATCTCCCCACCCCTACCCTGTGGTACCAGGAGTTGATCTCAGGTCTTTACACGTGCTAGGCAAGCACTCTACCACTGAGCAACCACCGCAGCTATTTAATGTTAATTTACCTCTAGATCTCATTAAGTTGCTGAGGCTGGCCTTGAACTTGTGGTTGTCCTGGGATTCCAGGTGTATACCGCCATACCTGGAGATTTTTCAGTCGATTTAAAGTTGGAAGCAACACTTTATGCCATGTTCCAAATAGGTAGACCTTGGGCCTGTTCCAGAATTTTTCCTGAATCTTCAGTTTGGTTCCTTATAGGTGCTGACTATAACTGGGTGGATTTTTTTTAAAATAATAACTACAATAAAAAGCAGGGAACATTGAAATGAGATGGTGATATCTCTTTCTCTATCTATCTACATATATACATTGGTACTGGGTGCTTTACCACTGAGCCACATCCCCAGCCTTTTTAAATTTTTTATTTTGAGATGGGGTCTCACTGCATTGCCTAGGACCATGTTAAGTTGTTGAAGTTGGCCTTGAATTTGCAATCCCCTTGCCTCAGCCTTCTGAGTCACTGGGATTACAGGTATGCACCACCACACTCAGTAAAAGGGCAATATTTGAATGTTGATTTCTGCATTTACAATTTAAATAGAAGGTTAAACTAATTCTAGTTATTTTCTGTTGTTTATGATTCATATAAAGCTATATCACTTTTAAAAAGTTACTGTGTATAAAATAAACTCTTTTCATATGCTGTGGAGCTGTAAACTCCTGGAGACCCAAGGATTAGCAGGGATGAGTGGTTACCTTGAAAACACTCATCTGGTTTGGACCTTTTGAATTATTGCTTTCTGGGCACTATTCCTGTGCTATTTTCTTTTCTTTCCCTTTTTGTATAGAGTTGGAGAAGAGAGAATAAGTGCAGCAATTTCTTAGTGATTAAACAAACAAACAACAATAACTCCCCAAACTGCAGTATAGCAATGGACTGCGTGGTGATAGGAAGGAACTGCAAACACGTGCACGCATCCGAACACGCTTGCAGAACTCTGCTGGAGAGAATAGTGGTTCACCTTGTGGAGACTTTGCCCCTCTGTGGGTTCCCTCTAGCTTTGCTTTGTGCAGGGAGAGCCTGCTAAGCTTCCACAAGGATGCTCCATTCCTAGTGTCACAGGCCCTTCTTAGTCTTAGGAAGCTACTTAATTACATTAAGGGAAGGGTCACAGGCTTTGGCTTCTCCTGAACCCAACTCTGCTCCTAGAAGCTGCCTTTCTTACCATGGTGGAGATGTGGGAAATGGCACAGAGGACTTCCCTCTTTACTTATTGTGTGTCTACTCACACTAGTCTGTAAACTCACGAGAGCAGGTGGTTTTGCCTGTTTCATTCACAGCTCTATCAACCTGCACCACGCACATCCCTGGTGTATATTAGGTCCTCTGCACAATGATTTGAATTGAATGAAAGCCCATCTTTTGCCCAGAACCCCCAAAGTGGTTTCTGTACACAGGCTTAAAATAGTCCCTGGGGCCTACTGAGGTAAGGAAGCAAAGCCAGGCAGTCGTGTGGATGGAATGATGAGTTGATAAGAAGAAGAAGGCTGAGGGTGGCTCCGATACAGACATCACTAAATAAAAGTGCTTAGGTTTCCTTGCCAGGACTTTCGGGAGTGGGGGCATGGTGTGTTTTTTATTTTTGTTTATTTTTGTGTGTGTTTGCTTTGGAGTCAGGGCCGGGAACCAGCTTTCCCATGGTTACTGAAGGCAGGCGCACTGTGGTTCAGTGTCCGTGTTCAGGTTCGTAGGCATTAATTTGTGAGCGTGCATACACTCAGTTACCCGGTGGGCAATGTGCCTTTTTGTTTGAACTGTACCTATAAAGGGGCTATGAAAAGTGGTGAAGGGAGAAGGCTCCTCTGGGTGGGATGAAAGGACAGACCCTATGTTAAGCGGTGGGTCTGAGGCTCCGAGGCTCCCTTCTCCCTCTTGGGAGAAGTCTGCTCTTTCTTTTTCTTAGCTAAGCCTGTTTATTCTCACCGTTTGCTTTACCTTCCTAAATAAAATTGCTTGCTCTGCTTGCCTTGGTGTTCTGCCCTGTTCGTTCTTCAACTCCGTGGAACAGGAACCCGGCACCAATATCAGCGCAGTATCACTTTCTTAGGGCCCTTATCTGACTGTGATCTCTTTTTTTTTTTTACATGCAAGTAAAATTGCTATAAAACATAATTTATAGGGGCTGTAGAGGTGACTCAGAGGTTACAGCGCTTGCCTGGCATGCACAAGGACGTGGGTTCGAACCCCAGCACCATGTTCACAATGAAGTGTCAGAGCAACGAGGGCCACATGGAAAACTAAATACAAATTGATTCTCTCTTTCACTCTCTCTCTCTGTCTCTCTCTCATTGTCCCTCTCTCTTTTAAAAAAATCTCTTTATATTTTATAAAAATTCCTTTAAAACACATATTCTTATTGTAAGTGACTGGGTTAAAATCCTGGCAGCTCTTTGTTCTGTGACAGTTCTAAGCAGATTGGGGCCATCAGGTTTAGCTTCCTTCCCATCAGGTGATACAACACACAAACACACAACTTGAGCTGGAGCGGTGGCTCAGTGGTTGGAGCACTTGCCTGGCATATGTGAGGATGTGCGTTCGAACCCCAGCACCACATACACAACTAAGTGTCAGAGAAATAAAGGCCAGATGAAAAAATAAATAAAATTGGTTCTTTCTTTTTCTCTCTCTCTCTCCTTCTCTCTCCCTCCATCTCTTTCTCTCTCGCTCTCTTCTAAAACACAGTTCCTAATGTGAAGCAGAAGTCCAAGTTTTTGGTGACACTTTTCTACCCTTCAGAGTCACACAAACAGGAAAGAAAGAGTTTTCAAGGTAAGAAAAGCTGTGCAGAAAAGAGGTAAGGAGGAGGCCTGAGGCTGCTGAC
>PVKS010033626.1:0-21507 GCA_004027875.1 Aplodontia rufa | reverse complement strand
TGATGAAGCCACATCGCTATAATATGCTGATTCTAAGTCTTTTGGGAAAATTCCCAGGAGTGGGATAGCTGGGTCATAAGGTGGTTCCATCCTTAATTTTTTGAGGATTCTCCACACTGCTTTCCATAGTGGCTGAACCAGTTTGCAGTCCCACCAGCAGTGTAGTAGTGTTCCTCTTTTTCCACAGCCCCTCCAGCATTTGTCGTTGTTTGTATTCTTCATTTTTGCCATTCTAACAGGAGTGAGGTGGTATCTCATTGAAGTTTTGATTTGTATTTCCCTGATAGCTAATGATGTAGAGCATTTTCTCATATATTTATGGGCTTTCTGGATTTCCGTGGGAGAGAAGTTCCTTTTGAGATCTTTAGCCCGTTTATCGATTGGATTATTTGCAAGTTTGGATTTTAGTTTCTTGAGTTCCCTATATATTCTGGATATTAGCCCTCTGTCTGAGGTGTAGCAGGCAAAAATTTTCTCCCATTCTGTAGGTTCTCTGTTGATGCTCTCGACTAGATCTTTAGCTGTGCAGAAGCTTTTTAGTTTAATTGCATCCCATTCATTTAGTTTTGATTTTACAGCATGCGTCATAGGAGTTCTATTAAGGAAGAAGCGGCCGACTCCTATAAGGTGTAGTGTTGACCCGACTTCTTTTTCTAGTAAATTTAAAGTTGTAGGCTTAATATCCAGGTCTTTGATCCATTTTGATTTAATTTTTGTGCAGGGTGACAGATAAGGATCCTGCTTCAGTTGTCTACAAATGGCAGTCCAGTTTGTCCAACACCATTTGTTGAACAGGCTTTCTTCCACACTATATTTTTGCCCCCTTTATCAAATATCAAATAGTTAAAGATATGGGGGTTTGTCTCAGGATCTTCTATTCGGTTCCACTGGTCTTCGGTTCTGTTTTGATACCAATACCATGCTGTTTTTGCTACTACAGCTCTGTAATATAATTTCAGGTCAGGTATTAAATATACATTAGTCTCATTGTATATCTTCATTAGAACCCTTGGGTAGCCAGGTGCATTGTTAATGAGCAGTACTGTATATGATCAATAATTATGTAATTATCACACATAATATTTGTGAATAATTTTAATGACAGTTGACATAATACATGTCATAACAAGATAAAGCATCGAGGAAAAAGCAGGATGTAGACAGTTAACTGTATATTCTATGTCAAAAATGAAAATATGCAAAAATGATATATTCTGATTCCTGGAATGTGAATAATCTATGGTTTATTTAAAAATATTTCCTTAATTTTCCAAGTTTTCTGTAACAAGCATATGATATTTTTATTTTTTAAAAAATTAACTTTAACAGCCCTGGAAAGAATAGCATTTGACACTCCCTCAGTGAACATGGGTACATACAAGGGATGTTGCTTTGGAGGGG
The DNA here is from genome assembly GCA_004027875.1 of Aplodontia rufa. Lineage (NCBI taxonomy): Eukaryota > Metazoa > Chordata > Mammalia > Rodentia > Aplodontiidae > Aplodontia > Aplodontia rufa. Next base: position 20,106 of record PVKS010033626.1, on the reverse strand, counting down.
TCTCAGAGGCAGCTTGAAGTCTTCTCAAAGTTTCTTCATTGTGAATTGAAATGTGCTTCTCTACAAGAGCCATAAGTTCTAGGGTTGCTTTCTAGAGTTATAAGTTTGTGACTGCCATAGAAATGTTTCAAAAAGATTAGGTAGGGTTGAGGATGTGGTTCAGTGGTAGAGTTTTTGCCTAACAGGTATGAGGCCTTGAGTTTGATCCCCAGCGCCAGGGGGAGGTGGAGATAGAAAATTCCTCATCTCTCACACCTATAACCCTGCTTCCCTCATTTTATGCCAATTTCCTTTCTGTTCAATGCTTTCAACAGCTCTCTGTCACCTGGGATTCTGGTCTCTCCAGCTTGCCTACTGTGTGATAGACAGTCTCTTTCACAGATATACTCACACTGTGTGTATATACACATATGTGGCAAATGTATTTCTTACTGAGTGAGATGATTAAAGCAGTTTGAAACCCACTCCAATACCATGGTCACATCCAGCCAGTAATTAGTCCCCAAATTTGTTCTGGATTGCCATTGATCCCACTTTCCCTCAGCTAGGCATTCTCTCTGCTCTCTGCAGAAGTCCTTCAAGGTCCACATAATATTCTGTCTTCTCCCGGAAGTGTTCTTCCATTTCCCCTCATTTGTGACCCTAAAGTGATGCTCCCACACTTCTCTTTATATTATTTTTTTTCCTTAAAAGAGAGAGAGGGAGAGTGTGAGAGAGAAAGACAATCAACTTTATTTAGTTTTTCATCTGGTTTTTATTGCTCTGACATTTAGTTGTGTATGTGGTGCTGGGGGGTGAACCTAGGTCCTCATGCATGCCAGGCAAGCACAATACCATTGAGCGACCGCTCCAGCCCCTCTTTGTATCATTCTAATCATCCTGCCTTGTGCTATCATGATGTCTGCACACTTAGTTTCTACACCAAGAGTATATGGAGGGCAGGGCTGTGTTTCTCCCATCTTTGGGTCCTTCCAAGGCTCAGAAGTGGAATGAGTCTGCTTGATGCTCAATAAATGTTTGCCAAACTGAAAATTTTCTGTACCTCCTTCCAGGAACATTCTTCCTTCTTCTAATTTCTTGACCATGGGCTCCGCAGGTTCAAGATCTGTGTCCTCAGGGTCAATGTTATTTATAATGGTGACTGTAAAAACCAGTCAGTCCTAAAAGCTTTCATTTTTATTCTGTAGGAATACTAAAAATAAACACACATTTTAAAGATGTATCCTTTTTCTGGGGGTGTGTCCCTCCTATAATTTTGATATTAAGATCCTTTTTGTTTTTGCAGAGCAATATTGATAAGTTAGAAAATAATAGTTTTTAGTATGTATGGTTACTATCCTTAGTGGAAAAGCAAAAAAATTTGGCAATTCAGTGTTCATCCTTGAAAATTAAATATTTTTTTTTTCCTTCCTGGCTGCAACTCCCAAAGCCAGTGAATCAACTACCCTCTCTGTGCGATTGAAGGTAGGGTCACTTCCTGAAGGCCAGGGGAACTCACTGACCTAAAGTTGGAAGAGATTTTCTTTTTTCATCTTAAGGACTGCTATTTGGTTTTCCAGGGCATATACAACATATAGTTACTATATTCTGTAGTTTAGTAAGTGTGAAATAGCATTATGGCTGGAAAAAAAACAATGTACGTGCCTCAACTTGAAAATACCTTATCGCTAAAAACTGCTCATGATCAAGTGAGTCATTTCTGCTGGTGCAGTGGCTTACCTCACTGTTGAGGGTCTGCGATCCTCATCATCCCTGGAGTCCTTCGGCTGAGACAGTGTGTCTCTGGCCCTTTAAATAGGGGCGTGGCGTAGACGCGCGGACCGCCCCGGAGAAAGCGCAGAGGGAGGAGGAAAGCGGAAGCGGGGCCTCCAGTGGTCGAGTACTGCGCATGCTTGAGGCTAGACAGGGGGCGGGGTCACGTGAGCCGGGCGTCCTGGGCCGGAGTGGCTTCCAGCTGAGGTAACGAACCTTCTGCGAGCCGGCCGGCGAGGCGGGGACTTAGGGAAGGGTTGTGTTCGGGGTGGGAGGAGAGCTCGCGCCAGGTCTTTGCGTCCCGGTCCTGCCCGCCGCGAGACAGTGGCGCGGCCTTGGGAGCTGACCGGGCTGCTCTGTCGGGCTAACCGGCCTGGGGCCACCGGCCAGCCAGGGTGGACTCGGGGCAGGAGGGGCGTGTCCTGGGTTTAGCCTGGAACCGGGTCGGGCGGTTTCCTGTAGTCGGTTCCAAACGAGTGCGAGGCTGAGGGGCAGGCGCGCCCACTCCCCGTTCGTGAGGCTTCACTCTCCCTCGTTCTCGGGCGGGTGTGCAGCCGGCCTGCCGCAGTAGAGATGTCTGCCTTGCAGGCTTGCTGCGCGCTCTTGTGAGGCTGGTTCCCCCTGCCAGGTGTGCCGCAGAGTGAGCACCGCAGGCTGAAACGCGTGTCTCCAAAGTTCGAGGCCACCTCTGTGCCTTTTTTAGTTCTCCAGGTGTGGCCCTTGGGGAAGGAAGGAAAAAGGAAGGAAGTTCCGTCTTTGGTACATTTAACTTACAAGCGGGAAACACCAAAATGTTTGGATGTACCCAATAGATGTGATTTAAAGGAAGGTAGGGTGGGATGGGGTAGGCAGGGTATTGGGTTATCAGGAGTAGCTGGGGAACCTTTTCTAAACTGCAGGCTCCCTCTGACTCTGTCACTCCCTAGACTAGTTTTAGAATGCACTTGTGTCTTTTATACTACCCCCTCTACCGTACTCCGCCTCCCTGCAACCAAACAAGAAAAGCATAGATGCTAGCTTGTGGTGTTACTGTATTCTCGATGTCTGTTTGGGAGATAGTTAAGTGGGAGGTGTCTGTGTCTCTCGAGTTTTTGAAGTATATATGCTATAAATGGGAATGGAGGATCTATATGTGTTTGTGTAAGACACGGTTTTGCTTATGTTTAACTGTAAGGAAAGAGTAGGTATTCAGTATTTGGGTAATAGTTGAACTGTCCCATAGAACATACAGTAAAGGTAAAGTGGGAAAATTTTCATTTTTCATTTCATGAATTTCATTTCTGTTTTCACATAGCCAAAGAAACAGCCATATATGAGAAAATTCTTTAACAATCTTTGTACAATCAAGTATTGACTTTTGTTTATGTTTCCTTTGTACTTGGATCATCAGCAGCAGGTGAATATTTTCTGTCTTCCAGAATGTTGGGATATCTTGGTGATTCTTAGCTGTATCCTATTATTCCATAGACATTTCAACCAACATGACACCAATTGTCAGTTGTAGATGTACATGGGAGGTAAGGCCTTTTGAACTTAACAAAATGTGTTTAACTTTTGATCTGTTTTTAGGTTTTGTAGAGTTTAGATGGCATCTTCAGTATCATCTGTACATATTTGTAAGATCAAACTGCTCTATTCTAAACCGAGTCCTGAAGTGATATTTGAATTATTGTCACTCTATATAATAAACACGATAAAAGTTCGTTCTGTGTTTTAGTCAGGAACTATAGGTTTGCCTGGGATTTTTTCACTGTTATGTATTTGTTTGATTTACTCCGGTAGCTATCACACTTTTTAAGTCTCTTCTGTTACAAGTGATAGAAATTCAATTTTAATGAGCTTAAATAAAAACAAATTTATTGGCTCAGAAACCTGAGTAGAGCTAGGATTTCTCTAAATCACTAAATGGGTGTTCTTATATGTCTCATCCTCTCCAACAGAGTACTTCTAACTCCTCAGTCCCCATTTCTGCTTTTCCAATTGCCAGTCTCATTCTATTCTATAATATAAGTGCATGAAAGATGAACTTCAGACAACTCCAGTGTCACAATATCCAAGCTTATGTACCCTTATGAAAACTCCTGCCTTTAGTATTTATAAATTCCAGAGAAGGACCCTGAGTGGCCAGATTGGGCTTGAAAATGTCATGTGCCTACTTTTCTGGATATTTGATTGGTGGTACCACAAAAGTTTTCACCTTAACCATGAACTTCAAAAACGGACTGTATTAGATGCAATGGTACTATAGGTTGGGATGGGTTGCTTTCTTGGCCTCAGAATTTCTTCCCATTTAGGTAACGATAGCCCAAAGTGCTTGGAGCAATCACTATGAAAAAGCCCAAACCTGTCTCTGTTCCTCCTCTCTTGGAAAATTGTTTAAATGAGAAGAATGACCATTTAAAACTCAGGAAGTATACAAAAAAATAACAAATGTTGAAAGTAAAAGTGGAGGAAAGTAACAGTACCCAAGATCTTGTAAACTAAATTAAGCTACTATTACAAATTGACAGACATAAGCAATCTGCAAGGAGCACCCATTCTAGAAAAGAAAGATCTAATCCCCTATCACAATATGCAGAATATGAAGGATACATAAATACATACATATGTATGGTGCATTTCCACTGTTTTCATGTATAGGCTAAATTAATGTGAATATGAGATATTTGAGATTATGGAGTTTGTGGCATACTATACATGTGCTAAGTGATCATTAAAAATCATTCTTAGGGATTAAAAAAACCCCTCTGCACTAGATGCAAAGACTTGAACTTGCAGAGGAGGGAGATTTTTTTTTTTTTTTTTTTTGGGTAGAGTAATTAATCATACCTTATATTGAATGACCAGAACTTCTGTTTGAGACTCTGGAAGCCAGTGGTGCAGTGTTGTGTAGCTATTTTCATTGGGAGGGGATTTTGGGTGAATGGATGGATAGACTGATTAACTCCTGTGTAATTAGGCACTGGGAATATAGTGGTGAACAAGGCAAATCTGGTCTTTGCTCTCATGGAATCTGCATTCCAGTGGGTGGTGTGTGTATGGGGAGAGGAGAGAGATGGTGTTGAAAATGAAGAAATGATTGCAGTGTGATAATTGTGATAGAAGAGGAGAACAATGTTATGGGTACATATTAACAGGGGCCTAGTCTAATTGAGCAAGATAGAAAATTCATTTTAGGAAACAAAGTTTTAGCTGATAACTGATAAATATGAGCAGTAGTGGTCTACATGCTTAATTACATAAGAATAGAACTCAATTTTAACTTTTTATGGCACAGATTCTTATATACCATGAATCAAATAATATCCTCTGAAGTGTAACTATTACAGATATTACAACTCATCTTTAATTTGCAACATAAGTGTTATTCCTGTCTTCCAATTCTGTGTTAATCAGCAAATTTAAAAAAAAGGTCTACATAGTATACAAGTTGGTGAGCTTAGTGATGTGGAAATGCCCCATTTTTATTGCATAGTTGGGGAGAATAGATATATGGTAAATTAATGGATCAAATTGAGGAAAGCATTAAGATAGTTTTCAAGAAGACATGCTTTGCCATGTGTGGTGGTGCACACCTTTAATCCCAGCAGTTTGCAAGGCTGAGGCAGGAGGATTGCAAGTTCAAGGCCAGCCTCAAATTAGTGAGATCCTGTCTCAAAATAAAATAAAGAAGATTGGGGAAGTAGCTCAGGGATAGAGCACCACTAAAAATAGAAAAAAAGAAAAGATATGCCTTCTGGATTAAAGTGTGGTTAGGGAAGGAAGAGGTCATAGGCAAATCTAATTTGAACAGTGGCCATAAAGAAAGAAGGAACTTAGATAAATGTAGAGGAAAAGAAAGTGCTGGTAAACCAACTTGAGAAAGTGGAAGTTATTCATGAAGGATTCTGAGGGCAAATAACAGGTTTAGTTGTAAAACAAGAAGGAATTAGGGAGCTAATATGTGTCTGGAATCATAATTTCAGAATTTGAAATTTTATCCTATAAGGCATTAGGGAGCTGTAAAAAATGAGTCAGTCATTTTAAAGAGAGATAATAGAAAACTAATAGAAGTTAACTTTATTAACTCTGTTGTATCCTTTTGCTTCTCAAAACCAACCACAAGAGAACAAAACAAAGAAATAGAAGAAAAATACTTGGATTAGGAAGGTCTGAAAGGATGCTAACATGTAACATTGTTTCCATATCATGATTTCATAATATCTTTCTATCACAATGTAGTAAATTAAAGAAAAACTTGGTTTCACTGTGCTGTCCAAAGTATCTTATAAGGACACTTTTAGAAGGAAAATAATGTCAGAATTAAAAAGGATCCTGGAACTTGAGAACAGTGGGAATGTTTGCCAATGTAAATAAATGGCCAGAAGGGTGCTGGAGCAATGGCTCAGTGGTTGAAGCTCTTGCCTGGCATGTGCAAGGACCGAGTTCAAACTCCAGCACCACGTACACAAGTAAGTGTCAGAGAAACAAAGGCTTGATGAAAAAAATAAAACAAAATTGATTCTCTCTCTCTCTCTTCCTCTCCTCTTGAGCTCTGTCTTTGAAAACAAAACAAAACTGACCAGAGTTCCCTATTAACCCCGTCCATTATAGGTCACATTCTGGAGTTCTTACTCAGTTGACCAGTGTCAAAATGAGGTCATTACTGTTTATAGGTACACATGTCCTTTTTTTTTTTTTTTTTTTTTTAAAGAGAGAGGGACAGTGAGAGAGACAGAGAAAGAGAGCAACAACTTTATTTAGTTTTTCACATGGCCTTCATTGCTCTAACGCTTGGTTGTGTATGTGGTGCTGGGGCTCGAACCCGGTCCTCGTGCTTGCCAGGCAAGTGCAGAAACTGCTGAGCCACCGCTCCAGTCCCTATCCTTTTTTTTTTTTTTAAATGCTCCTTGGCTCTATTATTAATTGGTTGGGAATAACCTTAGTAATTGTGTTGTCTCCAAGCATTGTCTGGCATGGTATCATCTCCTTAAGAATCATAAAAACAATGGGCCATATGGTGGTTGGGTAAGGAATTAGTTGTAGAAATCCATCTCAGGAAGAAGTGATAAATACTTCCTTTTCAGTCTTTGTACTGGGATAGTGCTTGAGTAATACCTGAAGTAGCATCTTTATCAAGAGTTTAATATTAATCTTCATGTATTAAGTATTTCATCATTAGTCTATTTTGAAATGAAGAGCTTACTCAATAAGTATGAGGGCAACACCAACAGACAAGGGAGGGGTTAGTATTTCAGAATATTGGAGATGTTTTCAAAAATAAATTAATTGAAGTTTGTATACTCATTTCCTATTGCTGCCATAACAAATTTGCACAAATTTAGTGACTTAAGACAACACAGATTTATTACTATTACTATTTTTAAAGAGAGAGAGAAAGAATCAATTTTATTTAGTTTTTCATGTAGCCTTCGTTGCTCTGACACTTTGTTTTGTGCATGGTGCTGGGGCTTGAACCTGTGGACTCATGCATACAAAGCAAGCTCTGTAACTGCCGAGCCATTGCTCCAGCCCCACAGATTTATTATTTTATGGTTTTGTAGTTCATGTAATTAGAACACCTGTCACACTAAAGTCAAGGTGTTGGAACAAGGGTGTGGGCCTTTTGGAGACTGTAGAAGAGAATCTAATTCCTTGTCCTTTGCAGCTTCTGGAGGCTGCCTGTGTTCTTTGGCTCTTGACACCCACCTCCATCTTCAGAGTCTGCAATATAGCATCTCTCTGACCTTGCTTCTTTTGTCACATTGCTTTCTCTGACTCTCTGACACTCTTCACCTCCTGTCTTCTACTTTTAAGGACCCAAATAATTACATTGGACCCATAAGAATAATTCGCAATAATCTCTGCATCTCAAGGTCCTAATTTAATCACATTTGCATAGTCCTTTTTGCCATATAAAGTAACATATTCATATGTCCAGGAACAAGGACTGGCATCTTTGGACACCATCATTCTTCCTACTTTAGGTAGGTAGGTTCAGCTTTAGCTCAGTTAATTTCTGAAAAATTAACAGAAGCTGCTCTAGTGATTTTTCCTTAAAAAAAAAAAAATCTGAATAGAGTAACTTTGCTCTCTTTGGGTTAGAGAAATTTGCTAACAAAAAGAAAGAAATAACTATTTGAAAGTGACTAAGGAAGAGCTAAGGAAAGGGACATAATTAGCTTCGGTGATAAAATGTAGACTAGTTAATATGACAAAAAAAAAGAGACCAAACATGATTTTAGAATGAGTTAGTATAAGACACTTCTGAATATCATAATTAAAGATTTTTATTCAGTGTCTCTGATGATTTTGCTGGGACTACACTAGTCTTAGATAAACTTTTATCATTTAGCTCATGAAGAAACTGTTGATGTGATATCAGAAGATACCTGTAGGATACACTAAGTAATGAATAGATCTTTATTAAAAACACTGGGCCTTGCTTTAGAGGTTTTAACTTTAGAAGAATTTAGAAATCGTGAGGAAATTGCAAATGATAGTAGCTAATGTTTCTTGAAAATTACTGTGTGGCCAGACTTTATTCTAAATGCTTCATAGTTACGTCACTCATTCCTCACAGTAGCCTTGCAAGATAGGTAGTTGCATTCTCTAGAGTCAGGACTTTTAATTGTGACCTGGGGAGGGGTGTACGTGGTAGAGGGGAATGTGTTGATTTATATAGCCAAACTGCCAGAAAGCTATGGCAGAGCTAAGTTCTTAGAAGACTAAAACCTGGACCTTGAGTAATATCAGGGTTCTCTTTCTTCCTCTTTTTTTTTTTAAAGAGAGAAAGAGAGAATCAATTTCATTTAGTTTTTCACATGGCCTTGGTTGCTCTGACACTTAGTTTTATATGTGGTGCTGGGGTTTGAACCTGTGTACAGGTTCAACCTGTGTACATGCCAGGCAAGTGCCACAACTGCTGAACCACTACTCCAACCCCTCTTCCTCTTTTTTTAAAACATTGATTTCATTCTTTTAGGGAATCTGTACCTAGAATATAACTGTCAGTAGAGGTGGGTCTCCAGTGATAGATGCTTAGTAGGTATTTAGTTGATAGATGTTCAGTGAGTGACTTCTTTTTTTCAACAGAAGAGTATGGGGTGGGGAGCTAGGATTTGCTCAGCTTAATATATTGCTCATTATTGCGAGAACTGTGGAAATGGTGCTTCCTCCTCAGTTCCATCTTAATGAATGCTGGTGAAGGATTGTGGCTTTATCACATTATTCCTTTTACTTATGGGAGTTTTGACTGTAGCCTACATAAAAAACATATAAGGAGCCCATCCCAGGACTTAGAGGTGATGGTCTGAGCAGACAATGCAAATGTCCACATTGTTCTATTTCATAGATGTATGTATGAATAAGGGAGTTCAGAAAGGGGTAATCAAATTGACCAAGATCACCATTAGGAACTGGTCAAATCTAGACTTAAACCTGGTTTTAGTGGACTCTTTGGCTTATATTCTTTGTTTTTTTTTTGTAACATCAGCAAAAAAAAAAAAAAAAAAGAGTTTAGTGAAGTAAAGTTGGGAATGGAGTAGGATCCTGGGGCAAGATGATGTTCTTTCTTCAGGGAATGCTTGATTATGTGAAACTTCTTCAGTGGGATATTGGTGGTCATAGATGCTGGATTGTTATTTGTTTGGTTTTGAAGCCTCTTAACTCCAGAAAGGAGATTAAAAGAGCCAGAAAAATGCAGTTTTCATTTCTGAGTTACTTTGGGAAGACCAATGTGAAGTATCAAACATTTTTAAAATTATTTAAAGTTTTCTTTTGTTTTCTGTGTGGTCTTTTACACTATTTAAAAAACTACAGAAGAGGGTTGAATCTGTGGCTTGGTGGATATAGCACTTGGCAGTGTTTGCCTGGCATGCTCCAGGACGCGAGTTCAAACCCCAGAACCATGTACACAATAAGGTATCTGAGCAACAAGGGTCATATGAAAAACTAAATAAAAATTGATTCTGTCTTTCTCTCTGTCCCTCTCTCTTAAAAAAAACTACAGAAGAAAAAAACTTAAAAACCAAAATTGGAAACCATTGAATGTGAATTAGATTATACATGTTTGTGAGTATTTCTTAATAATTGTAGCTTTTTTGCTTAGTAGTACAAAAAAGAACAAAAGACTATCAAAAAGTAATTTGTCATGAACCAATTCAGTCTTTGTTGGTATGTGATGCTGGGGTTTGAACTTGCGTACTTGTGTATGCTGGGCAAGTACCATAACCACCCAGCCACTGCTCCAGCTCCATTTCAGTCTTTTTTGAAAGAAAGGTGTATGAACTTTAGTATTGCTACTGCATTTGGCTCCTTGCTAAGGAACAGTACTTTTAGCACCTGATGTTGAAAAGATACTTTTAAATGTTGCCAGATACAGAATACCCTCAGTTATGATTTCTAGGAATGTTTTGATAGCATGTGCTTTGTAGGATAGAGCACTAGAGTGTGTTTTCTGTGCCATGTGAAAGAAATTAGTGTACATTTGGTACTAGAAAAGTTAGTTTAAGTCTTGAAAAGTCAGTTTTCATGAATCTACATAGATAGTAGTTATTCATTTCTTTTTTTTAAAGAGAGAGGGACAGAGAGAGAGACAGAATCCATTTTATTTAGTTTTTCATATGGCTTTTGTTGCTTTGACACTTAGTTGTGTACGTGGTGCTGGGGTTTGAACCTGCGTACTTGTGCATGCTGGGCAAGCACCATAATTGCCGAGCCACTGCTCCAGCGCCTCTTCATTTCTATTAATATCATAAAAATGAAATATTGAAAGAAGCGAAATTATAGGTACTAAAACAATGAGCCTCATTAGATAAAATTGTCAGTGACTTTGGGTCATGGTACTTAAAAACAACTAATGTCAGTTTTTATTTTATTGTTTTGTATTTTTCATGGTGCTGGGAATTGAATCAGGGCTTTGTACTTGCTAAGCAAGTACTATGCCACTTACTGAGTTATATTACTAGTCCACCTTAGTTCACTTTAAGATATTAGGCTATCTCAGTGGCTCAGTTGCTGCCTACCTTTTTTTTTTCTGATTTTATTTAAGGAATAGGACTATGAAGGGTTCACTGTGGGACTAAGGGTTGTTGGTGGTATTGGTGTGCAGTGTGTAGGTTGAAAAAATTTTGCACTGAGAGTTTTGCTGGTTGTTTGATATAGTAGCCACCACCCTCATCCTTGGGGGATACATTTCAAGATTCCCTGTTGATTCCTGAAAATGCAGATAGTATCAAACTGTACACTGTCATCCCTCAGTGTTCATGGGGGACTGGTTCCAGGATCCCCCAGCTAGCTAATACCAAAATTGGTAGACATACAAGTCCCATATATAAAATGATGCAGTATTTGCAAATAACCTATACATAACCTCCTGTATACTTTAAGTCATCTCTAGATTAGTTATAAATGCCTAATGCAATGTAAACACTATGTAAATAGTTCTTACTGAATATTGTTAAAGGAAAATGACGAGACAAAAGCAGTTTTTAAAACACATCTATTTGATCTGTGGTAGGTTGAATCTATGGATGCGAAACCCATGGACATGGAGAGTCAAAATGTACATAAGTACCTATGATAAAGTTTAATTTATAAATTAGGCACAGTAAGATTGATAATAATAACTAATAATAAAATAGAACAATTAATATACTATGATAAAAATTATGTGAATGTCTCTCAAAATATATTTTACTGTACTTTTTTGTGACTATGATGTGATACCTATATGATGACGTGAAATGAGGTGAATAACTAAGCACTTATCACATGGCTATAGGTTTTGCTGTTTCAGATGCAACAGCTAAACTAGCACAAATTTATTTTTCCTTCTTTACAATGTCATAGAAGATTGGTTCTTACTGTAGTTCTTAACCATAGCATATATATTTTTTGTTGTTGTTTTTCCTTATTAAGTCAAGAACTTTTGTTTTCACAAACAAAAAAGTAGTTATGCTACTTTTGCAAACAAGAGTAGCTATACTTGCTCTTTGGGACCATTATTAAGTAAAATAAGGGTTACTTTGATAGAGCACTGCAATTCTGTGACAGTGGATCTGATAACCAAGACAGGTATTAAGTGACCAACAGGTGAGTAGTGTATACAGTGGTTCACATTCCCAGTAGGATTGGGCAGGATTATGTAAGTTTTTTTTTTTTTTTAAAGAAAGAGGAACAGTGAGAGAGAAAGAGAGAATCAACTTTATTTTAATTTTTCATGTGGCTTTCGTTGCTCTGACACTTTATCGTAAGCGTGGTGCTGGGGTTCATATCCGTGTACTTGCGCATGCCAGGCAAGTGCTGTAAATGCTGAGCCACCGCTCCAGCCCAGATTGCGTAAGATTTTCTCACACAATCTAGATAGCATATAAATTAAAAACTTGCAAATTCTTTATTTCTGAAAATTTCTATTTAATATTTTCAGACCATGGTTGACTGGATACTGAAATCATAGAAAGTAAAACTGGATAAGGGGAGAATACTGTACTGTATTTCTAGGTTAGGAAATAAAATGACTTTTGTTTTTATTATCATTTTTTTTAAAGAGACAGAGGGACAGAGAGAGAGAAGGAGAGAATCAGTTTTATTTAGTTTTTCATGTGGCTTTTGTTGCTCTGACACATCATTTTGTACATGGTGCTGGGGTTCAAACTTGTGTCCCCATGTATGCCAGGCAAGTGCCATAACCGCTGAGCCATTGCTCTAGCCCCTTTATTATCATTTTTAATGTAACCTTGGTTTTGTTTTCATATTATTCTAAGTAGGCAAAGCTAATTGGATTTAAAAAATTCAGTCTTATAGTCTAATTGCAATCCTACTTCAAAACATTAAAGGAATATTTAATATTAAATTAAATTATTAAACTTTTACAAATTTTAAAACATTTTTAGTTTTCCAGAAATGATGATTTTTTTTTAAAGAGAGATGGACAGTGAGAGAGAGAGAAAAAGAGAGTCCATTTTATTTAATTTTTCACTTGGATTTCATTGCTCCAATACTTTGTTGTATATGTACATGGTGCTGGGGTTTGAATTTGTGTCCTGGCGCATGCTAGGCAAGCTCTGTAGTGGGCCACTGCTCTAGCCCTTAGAAATGACAATTTTGCAAGTATACTAAATTATGTGTTTTTGACATGACATAGAGTTCTATTTAACTGTGAAATATATAAAAAAGTAAGCATTTCTATTTTTATTTAGTATTTCATTTTTCCCTGAAAAAGTCCATGTTTCTCTATGACCAGCTTTCTTTCTAGAAACCTCTGGTAGAATGTGTACTTACTTTATCCTCAGGTCGTTGTTGTTTCCCCTAAAATATCTGAACCCTTAGGTATGCTAGTGTTGTATTAACTAACTAGATCTGTGTCCTTGGTGTCTATACTGAGCTCCCTAAGGCATCTGTGGCCCCATTTGGATGCCACTCAAAAATCTAGTTTATATGCTCATCTCCAAGGGAATGGAGAGCTACCCTGGGATTTGGGAACATGAAGAAGGTATTATTTGCAGCTCTTGGCACCAGTATACCCTCATGCTATTAGCGACATAAATCTAGTTGTAGTGGCTGAGCCTCCTAAATTTCATGAGTGTCACTATAACTAGTTTCATGACTTTGGGTGATGGGCCACTTCCCATTCTCCTTGAATTGGAGTTAGGTGTTCCACCTTTGTGCTCCCATGGGATCCCCTTCCTCTCATATTCTACCCTATACTCCAGTGTCAGTTTCTCTTTGCCTATAACCAGATGACTGAGTGAAAGTCTGACCAAGTAAGTCTTTGGAATGTACAGTTGACAAAAGGAAATCTAAATGTTACTTTTCTTTCTTTCTTTTTTAAAAAAGAAATTCAGATCATTGCAATAGAAGTTCAAAAACAAGACAAACACTTCTTTGGATTGATTGATACATTTATTAAAAGTAAATATGGAAAATGAAGCAGATCATGAGAATGTGGAAAAGAACCTTTGTGCCAAGACTACTGAAGAAGAACTGAATAAGTCTTTTAATCTAGAAGCTTCACTTTCAAAATTCTCTTACATAGATCTGGACAAGGAACTGGAATTCAAAAATGATCTGGTAAAATTTCAACTTTTGTCTCATGATGATTTTAGATGAAAGTGTTGGTTTGAGTGTATTTTGTGACTTGGACACTTTAAATCTGTCTGTGGACAGTTTTATGAGATATCATTACCCTTCATTTGTCTGGTCCATTGCAGTGGTTAGAATACTTTGATTCATATTACCATTTAAGGTTCAGGGCTCTAACAGCAATATAATAACCTATTTTATAGGTGAAGATTCTGGTGTCCAGCTATGTTAAATGATTTCTCAAGGTCATACAATCAGTGGTGGGTTTAGAATTATGATATAAGAATTCTTATTTAAGGGGCTGGAACGGTGGCTTGGCAGTTACAGCGCTTGCCCAGCATGCGCAAGTACATGGGTTCAAACCCCAACACCCACATACACAACTAAGTGTCAGAGCAACGAAAACCAAAATAAAAAAAAACTGAATAAAACTGATTCTCTTTAAAAAAAAAAAGAATTCTTATTTAAGCAGCTTTTCTTGCCATTGCTTGAATATTATTATATTAGTAGGTTTCTGTCACTATGAGAATATTTAATAAAAAGTTACTTGACTTAATCATCTCTTACATAATTTATGAAATAGCTAAGAAACTTGTCAGATTTTTGCCTGTTGTTTATGACTTATATCTAAACTTAGGAAATTAGGTGTTTTATTATGCTTAACAAAGCAGGTATAAAAGTCCTTCAGCAGAAGCTTTTCTGGAACAGACTGTCTTGATGGTGCAGTCTGTGCCTACATGTCCTTGATAGTTACTGAATGTGTAGATAGGGAAGGTAACAGTTCTGTAATATTTTGATCTTACCCTTCTTGCCATGGTTTACTGAGTTGACTGATCAATTTGGTGGTCAGTTTGTCTTTTAATTGATTATGGTTCTAATAAATTAGAACACCCTCACTTTGTTAAGGGGGAAAGGCATCATTTTGTGAGTATCGGTTTCTTTTCTTTATTTAGATCGATGACAAGGAATTTGATATTCCTCAAGTTGATACTCCTCCAACACTAGAAAGCATACTGAATGAGGTAAGTAAAAGTTAATGATCACTGTCATTTTGTGGCATTGATTTTAATACTTTTTGGGTGTATCTAGATTTACACTGTCCATTGTGGTAGCTGCTAGTCATGTGTGTCAATTTAAAATTTACATTAATTACAATTAAGTAAAAATTCAATTTCTCAGCTGCCCAAAGTATATTTCAGGTGTTCGGTAGTCACATGTCATACTGTAATGGACAGCATGGATACAGAATGTTTTCATCATTGCAGAAACTTCTATTGGATAGCACTGATATAGATTGAAATTTTTAAGGGAAGAAACCGTGTCTTGTTCATCTTAAAGAACTTCTTTAGAGGTTCTTTGTGTGTGTGTGTGTGTGTGTATAAAATAAATATGTATTTTCTTCTATTAAGTGAATCAAAATACTAAATTTATTTTACTTTTAAGGTTCATATTATGTTTTGGTAATGAATACTTATCTCTTCTGGTGATGGTCAAATAGCTCATCCTCTGACACTGAAGAACATTTTGCAACCTTATGACCTTCATCACTCTTCTACATGAAGGAAACATTTTCTACTACTTATCTTATGAATAGCATGTCTATTAGAAAGTTTTTAAGCTTTGAAATGGTGTTACTCTTCTGAATTGGCAGATCAAAGGTCTTTATAAGACTGCATGGTTGGTGAAGTATGCCAGTTTCTATGTATTGTTGACAACTCTTTAATTCAGTCTTTTTGACCTCTTAAAAATTTGCTTAAGACTCTTCTTGGAGGTGTCAGCTTTAGATTGAGAAAGACTTTATATGTATAAATCTATTTCAGATCTCTAGCTTTTTCTTTTTTTCCAAAAGATGAGGATACAAATATTCCTCAACAGAAATGCCCACTGATAAAAACTGATAACTGTCTCTGATTAAGTCGGAGCTCTGTATTACTTCTTTACCTGTACTTTTAGAGTTGAAGTCAGTCCTTGGTAGGAGGTAAATTTCTTTGTGAATTGTATCTTTCATGGCTTCAATTGCTACTTTCTACATCAGTTTAATGTGGTTGTTACTTTGAATTTATTTTAACTTCAAAAATGTTCTATATGATTTATCTTGAGATATATACATATACACACACACACATATATATGAGAGAGAGAGAGAGAGAGAGAGAGGAAGAGAGAATCGATTTTATTCAGTTTTTCATGTGACTTTTGTTGTTCCAACACTTTGTTGTGTATGTGTTGCTGGAGTTTCAGTCCGCATCCTTGCACATGCCAGGCAAGTGCCGTAATTGTTGAGCCATACAGCTCTAGTCCCTGTATTTTTTTTTTTTTAAAGAGAGAGAGAAAGAGAAGGAGAAAGGGAGAAAGAGAAAGAAAGAATCGATTTTATTTATTCTTTATCTGGCTGTTGTTTCTCTGACACTTAGTTGTATATGTGGTGCTGGGGTTTGAACTGGGGTCGTCATGAATGCCAGGTAAGCACTCTAACTTCTGGGCCACCACTCCAGCCCCTATATGATCTATATTAAGACTTAAGCAGTTTTAGTTTTGACAAAGGTGGCATTGGGCCCTGAAAGACTATGCTGTTATACTGAAATGTTCTTTACTTACTACTTTCTAACATAGGGGAAATCTTTCATTTAGGGATGAGAAGATTTAGTCAGTTTTGTTAACATGGTCTTAATCACATCCTGATTTTAATTATCTTACTAAGTGTGAAGTAAAAATAATCTTAGAAGACTGTATATAATGCCCTGTTTGTACATCTTTATATAATGTTGGCAAAGAAAATAATGCTAATATGAATTAGATTGTGGTTCATAATGTAGACAAATTGTACTTGGATAACTTTCTTATCTCTGAGTAACAGTAAGCACTGTCATTAGTGGTTTACTAAGAAAATAATACTGTTATCATCCAAAATATAATTTGGTACCTGTGTGTTTGGGCCACACAGTGTTAGATGCTCGGTTTATAAAGTATCTGTGTCCTTGAGAGAGAAATGAGATTAGAAATTGGCCAGCCTTTATGCCTCCAGGGTGTTGGGAAGGTAGATAAGTGAAAGAAAAGATAGTTTCAATTGTAGACCATTTTAAGACTATAAGGGAGGACAGTATTAAAGAAAACAACTTTGAAAAATGAAAGGAGCAGAAATGTAAATAAGCCCTTACTCCAGGATGTATGGATATCTATATTTTATAAAGTTCATTAATATCAACTTGTTGGGAGGCTGGGAAGGAAAAGACATCCAAGATATTTTTAAAAATGAAAAGTTAGAGATCACCAAGACATCCCATATCTAAGAACTTAGGGCAACTTAGGGCATGAAATAATATTGCTAGACCTGTCATTCTTTGGAACTCTGCTGCCTTTGAGGTTTTAAATTTTGAAATTCTATCCCCAAATCATAGTTCCTCCTACCATTCCCTTACTTACATCAGATTTATTCTTTGACCTCATCAAGACCAAATCTGTTGATCCTTCCTAACCTCTTAATCTCTCAGGTAATCCTGGGTTTCCTTCAATCCTACTATTGGATTGTGTAGCCGGACATGTCTTTGGAACTTTTTATTGAAGTATAACACATGTACAGAAAGGTGCACAAATCATAAGTGTACAGCATGGTGATTTTTTTCACAGACTGAACAACCTGTGTAACCAGAATTCAGATAAAGAAGTGAAACATTACTAGCACCCCAAATGAGTTCTTCTGGGGGAAACTGCAATAGATGAAACCCATAGTAGTTTATCTATGCGTTGGCATCACCCCTGGTTAACAAAGTTTATGCACATTGATTGCTACTGTTTTGACAATGTTTCCCCCTCATCTGTATCCTGTATCGCTATATACTTCTAGTAAATGTGAAAAAAAAAAACACAAAGGCTCTTCTTGTATTCTGTCAGTACCCATCCCCAGAGTAACTAGTATTCTAACTTCTACATTGATTGGTTTGCTTGCTTTGAACTTTATGTCCATGGGATAATGTGCTCTTGTACACATCCATGTATATACATGGGATATGGCCTCTATATAGTGTGTCAGACTTATTTTCCCCAGTTTTATGTTTTTAGGTTAATTCATATTTATGTATGTAATTATTCTTTCCCATTGCTGTATAAAATTCTTTATATTCCATTATTTATTCCGTCCATTGTTGATAGGCATTGGTATAGTATTCAGTTTCTGGCTACTATGAAGAGTGCTGCTAAGACTTCTTATCCAAGTGTTTTGGTATACATATACAGGCACACACAAATAAAACATGCATGCACACATTTCTCTTGGGCATATCCTTAGGAGTAGAATTGGTAAGTCATCAGATGTAGTTGTATTCAGCTTTCATGAGTACTGCTTCAGTTTGTGAAAGTATTTGAATCAACATATGCTTCTGGGAGCAATATGTGAGAGTTCTGATTACTACTAACATACTTATCAACTTTTTTTTTTTTTAAAAGAGAAGGGCGGAGAGAGAGAGAGAGAGAATCAATTTTTACTGAACTTTTCACATGGCTTTCTTTCCTCTGACACTTAGTTGTGTACGTGGGTGCTGGAGTTTGAACCCACGTACTTGCGCATGCTAGGCTAGCGCTGTAACTGCCGAGCCACTGCGCCAGCCCCCACTTGTCAACTTTTGACTTTTTCTTTTTCCCTTTGGCCTTCCTTTTTTATAGGTGCATAGTGGTGTTTCATCATGATTTTAATTTGAATTTCCCTGAAGACTGATGAAGTTGGATACTTTGATATATGTTTTGGCCATTTGGATGTCTCTTTTGCATATTGCCTTTGTGTGTCCTTAGTCCACTTAATTCTGTGGAGTTTTCTTTTAAAGTGGTTTATTATATATGCTAATACAAGCCCTTTATTAGATATATTTGTTGCAAATATCTACTTTTATTCTGTAAGGTGCTTTTTTATTCTACTAAAGTCTCCTTTGATGAACAGAATTTCTTAATATAATTCAGCTTATTAAACTTTTCTATTACAGTTTTGTGTATACTGTTTAAGGAAATTATGTTAAATTCAAGGTCAGGATAATATTCTATTTTGTTCTAAAATCTTTATTGTTTTACCTTTTACATTTAGAGCTGTGACTCATCTGGAATTTTGAGTACATGTGTCAGTGTGAGGTGTCCTCCAGCACCATTTACTGAGACTTGCCTGTGGTGTCACCTGTGTTATAAATCAGGGGACTGCATGTGTGTGGATCTGATTCCATTGGTCTGTCTATATTTCTCCAAGATCACATTCTAATGCTTGTGATAGCATTAGAATTTTTGTGATAGGTCTTAATATCTGGTAGTTTTAAATCTTCCAGCTTTGTTGTTGTTCTTTAAGATTGCCTTTTATTCTTGGTCTTATGCATTTCCACACAAGTTTTACAATCAGTTCATTGGTTTTCATACACACAGACACACACAAATTAACTGAAATTTGATATGAGTGTATACATTTTATATATCAGTTTGGAGAAAATAGATTACTGTGTGGCAATAGCTTTATATTTGATCTTGACATCCTGAATTCTTTTATTTCCTCTACTTTTTCTTTCACTTATCCAATAAGCCTGGCTTAAGTTAGCTGATTTATTTTCCTTAATTATGTCCCCAGGCTGCTTGAGAAAATCAAATAAGGTTTTGATTGTCTTTTTTGCTTAAGACTTTGGTATTGCAATTCTTATTTCTGAATTATTTCCTTTCCCTCTCCCTATAGCAATTGTTTCAATATTTTATAGCTCTCAAGTGACAAAATATATCCTTGTCAGTGCTAACCCTTTTCTTAGCAGACTTATGTGTGGAGATATCTCAAAAGAACTTGTAAATACAGGCCTAAGCCTGAAGAGAAATATTGATGCTGAAGTCAGATTTTGTAGTCATTTTAGCTTAACATGGTACTTAAAGCCATAGATAGGGACAAGGTTGCTCAAATAGTTAAGTGTGTGAAGTAAGAAAAGAACTAAGAATAAAGTTTTGGGGAACAATAGCTTTGAAAGATTGGCTGAGAACATGACTGATAAGAGTCCATATAAGTTGGAGAAGAACCAGGAAAGAAAGATCTGGGGAGACTGAGATCAACCAGATCAATGGGAGAGAGTTACAAGAAGTAGGGAATGGTCAACAGGTTAAATAAATGATGCCCAGAGGACAAGAGTATGCTAACTGGAAATAGGCAAGTAGAATTGACTGATCACTTCAGCACGATTAGTAGTTAATAGCTTGGAATGAGTGGAGAAAGTGGTGATGAGCATAGATTGCTTTTTCTTCTTTCTTTTTTTTTTATTAAGAAGTTGAGTTGTGGGGCTGGAA
>PVKS010033625.1:0-21565 GCA_004027875.1 Aplodontia rufa | reverse complement strand
TTTTTGAGGAGTCTCCATACTGCTTTCCAGAGTGGCTGTAGAAGTTTGCAGTCCCACCAACAGTGTGTTAGTGCTCCTTTCTCCCTATAACCCCTCCAGCATCTGTTATTGTTTGCACTCTTCTTCTTTATCACTCTGACTACAGTGAGGTAGAATCTTAGAGCAGCTTTGATTTGCCGTTCTCTGATTGCTAGTAATGTATAATATTTTCTCACATATTTATTGGCTTTTTGGACTTCCTCTGTTGAGAAGTTTCTGTTAGGTTCCATAACTCATTTATTGATTGACTGTTTGTGATTTTGGTGTTAAGTTCTTTGAGTTTTTTGTATATTCTGGATATTAGTCCCCTGTTGGAGGTGAAGCAGGCAAAGATTTTCTCCAATTTTGTAGGTTCTTTCTTGACATTCTTGAATAAATCTTTAGCTGTGCAAAAACTTTTTAGTGTGATGTCGTCCCACTCATTTATTTTTGGTTTTAATTCTTATGCTATGGGAGTCTTTTTAAGGAAGGTGGTGCTGACACCGATGTCATGGAGTGTTGATCTTATTTTTTCTTCTAGCAATTGTATAGTTGTTGGTTTAATTTCTAATTCTTTGGTCCATTTCAATTTGATTCTTGTTCAGGGTGAGAGATAAGGTTCTAATTTCAATTGTCTGCATATGGCTGTCCAGTTTGTCCAGCATCATTTGTTGAACAAGCTATCTTTCCTCCACACTATATTTTTGCCCCCTTTGTCAAATATCAGATGGTCAAAGATTTGTGGGATTGTCTCAGTATCTTCGAGTCTGTTCCATTGGTCTTCATGTCTGTTTTCATACCAATACCACACCGTTTTTGTTACTACAAATCTAGTATAATTTCAGGACAGGTATTGTGACACCTCTTGCTTCTTCTTCCTTGCTTAGTAATGTTTTGGCTATTCTGGGTCTTCTGTTATTCCAAATGAATTTGAGAATTGCTTTTTCCACATCTGTGAAGAATGTCATTGGTATCTTGATGGGGATTGCATTGAATCTATACAGGGCTTTTGGCAGAATGTTCATTTTAATTATATTGATTCTGTCTAACCAAGAACATGGAATGTTTTTCCATCTGCTCATTTTTTCTGCAATTTCTTTCTTTTTTTTTTTAACTGTTTGATAGTTTTCATTGTAGAGGTCCTTTACATCCTTTCTTAGATTGATGCCCAAGTATTTTATTCTTTTTAGGGTACAACACAGCTGGTGTTACAGGTGTGAGCTACCATACCTCAATTCTTTTCTATACAGAGATAGCTTTGTCCGTGACATGCTATCATAGCCCTCCCTGAATAGGATCAGAAACTAAAGGATACCCAGAACCCCAAAGATGCATCCCTTTTAATGCTTCCTTTTAGACCCAGAAGGGAATTTTTCTTTGGCCTCCTTCATGTGAAAATGAGCTTAAAATTTAATAGCTATGGGCATCATAAAAAAGCAGAGGAGCAGATATTAAGTGGCAGGAAGATTTTGACTCTGTAGTGACAAAATAAGAAAAGAGTATTGCTGTGAATGTGGGTGTGGGGTATGGTGGACATTTTGGTGCTACCGTTGACTGGAATACCCTAGAATCATAGTGGGAGGCAATCTTCCATCATTAAGTTCCAAAAGTGGCTACAGCTCAAGAACTGCATGCAGAATTGTGTTTTCTCTTTGTGTGTGTGTGTGTGTGTGTGTGTGTGTGTGTCTGTATAAATATGGCCTGCCCAGGAGCCAGTTGAGTCGTTTCCATTTCTGTCACTGGCTAACACTTCCTTTCATCTCCAGATTTTCCACCCAAAATCCCAATGTGGTCTCCATTTCACTAGAACATCTGAAAATCACCGTGTTGAGAAAGGACTAGCTGTCAGGCTTAGAGGGTGTGTGAAACATAAAGAGCAACTACTCATGGGGCGTGAGGGAAGCTCTCCAGAAATTCAAGCCCATTGTAAAACCATGCCTTGCCCCCGCTGCTAACCACATGTAGCACCAGGAGGAAGGTAATGGGGAACACATCACTATACCAAGGTGTGAATGAATAGTGGGGCAATTTATCAATGTGGTAAGATGTGTTATGCCGTTGGTCATTTCATCAAGTGACATTGGCAAATGCTGTAACCTCTCTTCTCCATCTGTTAAAAAAGAAACACTGCACCCCCTTCACAGCACTTGAAATTGGGAGAATGATTGAAAATGGGCTTTTCACTTTTGCAAATCAATTTTGAGAAAGTTTCCATATAAATAGAACTTAGGATTTATTGTGATTCTGGTTGTTCAGTTTTCTTAATGAAGCAAAAATTTTGCTAGGGGCGCTGGGGGAAGGTTATTAAGAAACCATGGTGAATACTTCAGACTGCCCACTGAGCAAACTTTTGAAAATATTTTTAATTCCCTCTGTACTTTATTCATTTTGCTGACACTAAAATTAACTTAAAAATGACAACGCCTGCTCTCTACTCAGTGAAGGACTGGGTCTCAGACCATCTGTGTAACTTTGTGCTAAAATAAGGAGATTAAATTTTAGAACTTTTGGCTAATTTTAAAAAGCATATATCCTCTGAAAAGGTTAAAATCACAGACAGGGACATCCTGGTGGCTAAAATTAGGCTTGCTCCTATTAGCAAAGGCCAGGACCCACCGTGCGGGTAGCAGAGCCATCTTGGTTGAAAACATCTGACCTTTCCGTCATTGCTAGATTCCTACGGAGCAACGGCATAATGTGCCCTGACTTCCATTACGCTTTCTCACCTTCTGTGCTACCTTCATTTATGGTTGGTAAGACCATTTAAAAATGATCAAACTGAGATTCTCCTAATAATCATGTACTTTCATTAGGTTTAAAAATAAAAATGCAAAATGTCTGGTAATATATTAGGGTTTTTTTTCCCTCCTGTCATGCTAGCAATAAAAATGTAGCAGCTTCTCTGAACCAAGCCCTCTGGAGAAACATAAAACAAGGGGGAAACAATTTCAGTTTTTTTTTTTTTCTCACCTACCTGTTGCTTCGTTCAAAGGTTGGGAAGCTGGAAAACGGAGACTTCAGAATTAAACTACCTATGCATTTTTTTCTTTAAAGGGTCAATTTTATTTTGGAAACCTCTGGTCAGGACTGAGAAGCTCACTTTCAGACGTTGCCCCCATTGTAGAGACATGTTCAACTTAGAGAAAACTTAAAAATATCACAGAAATAGCATCATACGAGGACAGAGTTGGTAAGATTAGCATAACAACCTTTAATGAAAGGTTTTGCAGCTTTCTTCCATAAGGACGTGATAGTCTTTGGTAAGGAATAATTTTCATCATATTATAACAAGTAGAAGAAAAATATGCATATCAGAGGCACATCTTTGAGGGCAGAAAATATCTCCAGGGAAGCATCAATCTGCAGCCCAGCCATGTGACAGAAACCAATGGCATGCATTTCATCAAGGCATCTTTATCAAGGTGAAGGAATTCATTTTATGAATAATGGCAGCCTCTCCCAGATAATCAAAATATTCTGTGAGGCTATGAGTTTTCCAGAGAGTAGCTAATCAAACACTCATTCCTTTTCAAGTTCTAAATTGGGAATTTTAATAAGGTTCAGCCACCTGAATTGCTTTTCTTGGCAATGTTCTTTCTCTAGGTCTCTCTCTCTCTCTCTCTCTTTTGGAGCCTAGGAATTATGATAACTTAAGTCTTTTTACAGTAAGAAAGTCAACTTTGATGATTCCAGGCATACTAATATAATAATGTTAATTTATTTAATTTTAGGTGTATATCAATCACTTCATGTATCATAACACAGAATATTCATAACAATATAAATTAGGAAAGTTTGTTTTTCTTAAAATGGTAGCCTCATTTCCCCATCCATTTTTGCTCTCCAAAATAATAGGAACAAGAAACAGAAGCATAAACTCATATTAAAATAAAATTGGAGATTGGTAATTGGAACTGCATTATGTGTAGAAAGGATGTCAAATATTATGGAAGCCAAATAGAGACAAGGGAAAATGCTGAGAAAACATGACTGGAGCTAGAATTTCAAGAAATGGAATAGAACACAGTTCTTCAAAGCAGGTTGAGTGAATTTTACTGAGTAATCAATGATAAGGTCCATGATGATGTGGAAAGCTGACATCAAGGGGCTCCTGAGAAAGACCTGGAATGAGTTTCTCCTTTCCCCTGAAGAAGCACAGCCTGAGAGCAATCATGAGGGGAGAGTTAGACACTCTAAACCAAGAGTGTTGTAGACATCCCCACCCCAAATTTGGTACAAATATTGACAGTGATGTTTCCACAAACTAACGCCAACAGAGTATGGAAAGGTTTATTATGCACATAATGAGGCTGGGTAAAACATGTTTCCAAGAAGGTCCAAAAATAGCTCAGGACAGAACTGGAGATAGCCTAGGATTTTTACTGTGGTTGGAGGTGGCCCCATGTGCACAGGCAGGAATTTGCAAGGTTTGAATCTCCAAATGTGCCCAAAGAGAATCCTGGGCTTTCTTTGCTTACCTAAATGTGGGGAAGAATGGAAAGAGACAAAGGGAGTGAATACTTACCAGAAATTGCTATATTTGGGATCTAGAATGTCCCCCCAGGACCCATGTGTTAAAGGATTGGTCCTGGATAGGTGCTCTTGGTAGGTGGTAGAAACCTTTCAGAGATGGACCCACTGGGAGGTCTTAGGTCACTGGGGCTGTGCCCTTGAAGCTGATGAGGTTGTTCTCTTCCTCTTTCTGTCTTTTATTTCTGACCATGAACGGGTTTCCTCTGCCTAGTACTCTTGCCATGATGTACTCCCTCACCACAGGTCCCAAAGGAGCCAGCTAAAATTGGACTGAACCGCCAAAGCAGCGTCAAAGTAAAGCTTTTTTCTTTTAACTCAGGTATTTTGTAATAGTAATAGAAAGTTGACCAATACAGCAAACCTCCACAAATAAAGTTGAATATTTTATTACAAAGGGACATTCTACAGAAGCGTTGACTTTACCTTTCTAAATGTCAGTGCAAAAGCATTTTTAACTTCCAACTGTTGTGATTATGACCAACGCATATCAACAGACAAGTTCTACACCTAAAATATATTTATAATGCCTATGTATCAATTAAACCTTAATACAACTGAAAACTCTTTTTTTTAATAGAAATCAGTACATTATCCAGGAAAGGACTAAATAACCAGTATTTTGAGGAGTCTGTGATGTGCAGCCTTGATAAGTTTTTATTTTTCTTGAACCAATGCCTTTTGGCATAATATGTCAGATTCCTTTTCCAGTTCCTTAAAGACACTTTAGGGAGATCCCATTAATTTTCAGTCACTTTTAATTATCAGCACTGTAGTCCAACATTAGCATTTCAATCAGACACTAAAACTTTTCCAGTTCACCTCTCAGCATAGACCTGCCCTGAAATGAGAAGCTGGGCAGCTCAAGGACAAGGACTCTTCCACTCCTACTTATTTCCCTCTCTGGATCCACTACTCTAGCACTGGGGGTAGATAGAGGGAAGAGAGGGAAAGATACTTATACAAAAAAATCCTCATTTCTTTTCTGACCAATACTGAGAAGCAATAGATATCTTCGATGTCACAGAAGCCTGAAAGCTAGCTCATTACTCATACATGAAGGTCTAGGAGGGTCTATGCTAAGATCAAATCTGGCTTTGACTCCATTTCTACCCCAGTCTCCATTGCACATTTAAACTGAACTTGCAGCTGGGATCCCCTCCACCAAAGAAGGCTCTAATGTAATACTGATGCAAACCCAAAAATTAAATCCAGGGATACCCCAGAGAGCCCTGGACCTTGGTACTTTGCACTGTGTTGAATCAGATAGAGATAGCAAGTTGCTCTTCAACAAATCCTATTTCACCATCTTCCTCCAACCCTCATGTCTTTTTTTTTTTTAAGAGAGAGAGTGACAAAGAGAGAGAGAGAGAGAGAATCAAGTTCATTTATGTGGCTTTCATTGGTCTGACACTTTATTGCGTACATGGTGCTGTGTCGAACCCTCATTCTCACTCATGCCACACAAGCACCGTAACTACTGAGCCACCATTTCAGTCCCGCTAGCATCCCTTTTTAAGTAGCAAGAGTGGACTGGCAGCACTGCTTCTGTCTCTGAGCAAATAGACAACTAGGGAAGGGAATGATAGTCTTCCATTTTTCTGTTATCAAGTGACTCCTCTTCCAGTGTTTCCCTAGAACTTGGTGTTGGGTTGGGCTAGGAAATAGCCATCTATCACCAATAAAAGTTGGATGCTGTCTACAGTGAATTTTACTTTCAACTCTTCTTCCCATCCATCTGGTCACAAAGAGATCTAGCAAGGGACATAAACTAGCTATAATCAAAATTGGAAAAGGAACGTGAAAGGTTGTGGAAGATACCATCAGGGCTGTGTTTTTTTCATTGTAAAGAATCAGGTCTGCAAAAGCCAAGATTTTAAGTTGTTAATCAACAATTAAGATATGCTTATATGTAAAAGGAAAAACTAAAACCAAGAAAATGATAAAAGCGTAATATAAAAATGGTATCAAGTACTGGAAGAAGAGGGGTAAGGGGAAGGCAAAGAAACTGGGCTTATTTTATCAATTTTCAGACTGGTTACAAAAATAGAACTTTAAATACATAAACTCACAAATATAAAAATAGCATCTAAAGTGTAATTTTTTAAAGAAATATTGTAAATTATAAGTGAAATTATAGCAGGTAAAGGAAACCATGTAACAAAAGACAAAATATAAAGCATTAAAAACAGAAAATTTCACATAATAAATGAATATCAATTGAATTAAAATAAATAAATTGTATCAATTAATGGAAATAGACTAAAACTTCACCTTTAGAAAAGCAAAGTCCTAGCCAAATATTTTCTGTTTACGTAAGATCTCCAGCCCCCCAAATAAAAAAGTGCTCAGAAAAGCTGGAGATAGAAGCCATGAATCCCAAAACAGAAACAACAAAACAGGCAAATATAAATGTGGATAAAGCAAGAATCATAATCTTTTCACAAAAGATTGACAAAGTCATATTATAATTATAAAGGGCACAATCCATAATGAAAATCAAATAATTATAGAAGTTTCTTCTTTAACCAACATTAAACAAAAATGGATTCAGGCCACAATTATAGGAATACAATGTAAAATTGTTAGTACAATTTAATTTGTCTCTGTCAGTCCATAAAAGTTCTAGTGAATAAATGTAACTAAAGAATGAGAGGCCTAAATTAAAGCCAACATATTTTGCTAATTAAATATTCAATTATCTTAAATATAAAAAAATCTCAAGTGTCTGTAGATCATTTCTTAAAAAATTAATCATATATACATAGCAAATAGGTGGTCATTATTAAAGCTCAATACTCTGTGACCACAAAACAGAAAAAAAATTCATTGAAAAACTGAATGTGAGAAGAAAAGGTTAGGAAATAATAATCACAAAAATGTTTCCTATCAGAGTATTTGAGATCCATGAAAAGCAATCTTAGAAGAAAAAGAAAAATCCCATCTTAAAACCACATGTTAATTCACCAGAAAAAAGGAGAGTCAATTAATTGTAGAAATGAGAAAATCAAGAAAAGACACACAAGTGTTTTAAAAGAACTTAATAAAATAGAAGGAAAATTAACAGAAAACAAGCAGACATACATAAATTAGCAACCACAAAACTGGTAGAAACTGGTAACTAAATTCAAAGAGATGGATATTAAGAGAAATCACAGTAAAATGAATAAAGATCTTGCAAAATTTCTCAGAAAAAAAAGAGGATACACATAGTGCATAAGAAATGAGAAGGGGGAAATAACCACATATGGTTAGCACATTGAAATATTTCTGTGAGATGTCTTTGTTCACCTCTGCAAAAATAGACATGAACATGTACATGAAATAGATACTTTTCCAGGAAATTATAACTTTCCAAACAGGATATAAAAATCTGAAGGAGCAATACTATGTGAGAAGTAGAGGATTGCCAAAGAGTGTCCTCAAAATAGCAGCCATGGGAAGTTACCAATGCCATTTAACTGTTCTGGAGCATATGAGGGGAAAAGCTTGCTAATTACCATTTAGTGAAACTAGCAGAAAAGCGATATTAAACCTTGAGAAAGATAGCCCCCCCAAAGAAAATTATTAAAAAACCTCCACTATAAACAAACAGAAATTTAGCAACAAAATAGCAACTTATTGAAGCACACAGCTTGATTGAAAGAGGTTACCAGATGTGGTTTGTGAAATAAATGAGATTATTTTAATATTAGTAGATTTACTGATATGGTTCTTCTTGTTTATGTTAGCTTAAAAACAATTTTTTTTTAAATGTTGCTAAGACCTTTAGGGAAATTCAACAATTTTAAAAATAAACAAAACCTCAATAAACTAGGATGGTCTCAGTAGAGCCTAAATATATTGTCTCTCTCCTACCTTCTTCCTGCCTTCACTCTCCCCTTCTTCCTTCCTCCATAGGGAGACACAGAAGCCTCTAGAGGGCCTCAAATATGTGCCCTAATAAGGGGATATAAGAAGTAATTGGTGGAAAATGATTTGTCAGTATGCATACTTTCCTCCCAAACAAACATACAGGACAAATTAGCTCATTTTGTCCTATTCCTAGTTGACTCCATTGTGGAAGACAAGTTAAAACATATCTAAATTTTAATGATGAGGTGTCCAGTTAGTGTAAAATAACAATTAGGTGAGATGTCCAAAGCATTATGTACTGTATTATAAGAAAAAATACAGGGGCTGGAGCGGTGGCTTGGCTGGCATGCGCAAGCACACGAGTTCGAAACCCAGCACCACGTACACAACCAAGTGTTGAAGCAACGAAAGCCATGTGAATATTTCAATAAAAATTGATTCTGTCTCTCTCTCTCTCACTGTCCTTCTCTCTCTAAGAAAAAGGAAAAAATACAAACATTTCTTGATTAATAATGGTAGATCTTCCTTTCTTATAATGTAGATAAGAGATGGCATAGTATAAATTTACTTCATACATCTGTCAAAAGCAACTGAAATTATTATTTCCTATATCATGCACTTTTGAACTTTGGGATTATTTTCTTAATTCTAGAATCTCGTTGCTGTGACAGAATGATTCCAAGTTCCACTTTAAAGTAATGTAAAAAATAAAGAATAACTTAAATGAATTACTGAAAAAAAACAAAATTTCATTCGTGTAATGAAATTAATTGGATGAGGATGAAAGGAATAAATTGCTAAATACTAAAAGTATGGATGCATACTGGCCATATATTTCACACACATGCGCATGCACATGCACACACACACGCACATACACACACCATCAGGAGGGGAGAATTCTTAGCACCATATATTCCACTAGAGGAATGTCATCTCTAAGTAAAACATACATCCTACTAATATCGTGGTCACAAACAAATAATTTAATATAGCTGTTTACACTTAGAAATAGTTTAAATAACTACATCCTCTGTTAGAAATATATAAAATGTTCCACCTTTAAATTATCTCCTAGGAAAAGCTCAGATCCTCATTTATTTTCATCTGCAACTGATAACAGTGAAAAGGTCTGGGAAATTATTTTGAAATAGAGAGAAATAAATGTGCTGCCAGATTGCGGGAGGTGCAGGAGTGCTGAGGTGGAAAAGGAAGCATTCCAGAGCTGATAATGATACATTTTATCTTCAAAGGGGAGTGGCTCCTCTTTCAATAAGAGTCATCCCTGCATTATGGAAAAATGAGCAGAAGCAGAGAGGTGTGAAATAGTCTGGCTTGTCAGGGGCATTGCAAGCAGTTTTGCATGAGGGGGAAAAAGTGGCCCCCCAAATTATGCAGTGAAAGGTAGACAAGGGTAGAGGGTCTTTGGTACCATTGCAAGAACTGTGGATCTTATTCAGAGCAAAGTGTATAGTGCATGATTTTACCAGCAAAGGATGTAATATTGAGGCTTAGAAGGTCAGCTCAGCAGTGGTAATGGAAGGTAGATAGGGAAGGATGTGAGATTAGAGGAAAAATAACCTGCCGGGAAATCATTCCAAGAAATGATGCATATCTGAACCAAGGCAATAGAGGAGAAAAAGCTGAGGAAAAAAAATCAGCTGGTGATATAGAATCTGTAGAATTTGACAGCTGTTGGAGGCTATTCGAAGGTAGGGGGAAATAATGTTACTTCCTGTCTTGGGTGAGTGCTGGTGTTTTAGTTAATACCAAGAAGACTAAGGTAAGCAGATTCAGGAGAGACAAGATGAGTTTACCGCAGTCTGGAGAAGGGAAGGTGCGGGACTTCCAGCCAGGCAGTGGGAGCTCAGGAGAGGGATCAGGCTGAGAGAGACCTGGTATTGCAGAATGCAGTAAGTCATTTGGTTAATAATGAATGCTGGAGAACAGCACTGCTGCTCCGGATGTTGAGTGCCTAAATTGTGGTCCAGTTCACATTTCTTTGTTGTTCATTGCTCAGCTCAAAACTTGGGAGACAGAAGTTGGAGAAGGAAACAGTTTTATTCAAAGCCAGATTTGGAGTAGACAGACTAGATGTTTTTCCATCTCAACTCTTTATCTTAGGGGGCTCAGAGATGCAGAGGACTTTTGTAGGAGAAAAAGAGGATTGTGGAACGATGGACAAGAAATTCACACTCTGAGTGGGGTCTTCCTCTTCACAGTGCCCCTGCCTGTGATCTCTGTCTCTTATTCCTCACCAGAGCAAATAAAGGCCTTCAGGGTAAGCATCTGTGTTTTCAGACACATTACTTTTTTTTTTTAGGTAATTTTTTATTGAGAAATTTATTTTTTGAACAATCACACAAGTTTTTAACAAAATAATATAAAATGTATATAGATTCTGAAGATTAGATTTACCCCCAAGAGTCCCCCCCCCAATTACCTGTCCTTATCCCTCCCTTCCCCTTCCCACAACATCTCTAAAAATGTATTAGGTTGTTTAACATTACACCTTATCTGGATTTAACACATGATAAGAGACCATCTTTCTCAATGGCTAGGGTCTAGCTCCAGCCTCCACAGATGAGTGAAGACCATCGACCCTTGGTTCTCTGGGTTAAGCTGATTTCTCTCAGTATAATTTTTTCCATAGCCATCCATTTACCTTCAAAGGCTGCAATATCATTGTTTCTAATTGCTGCGTAAAATTCCATGGTATATATGTACCACCATTTTTGGATCCATTCAACCAGTGAGGAACATCTGGGTGTTTTCCATAATCTAGCAATAGCAAATTGAGCTGCTATGAACATAGATATTTCTGTGTCACTATAATGTGCAGATACTAAATCCCCTGGAAAAAATACCCAGGAGTGGAATAGCAGGATCATATGGTGGGCTCATCCCTAGTTTTTTGAGGATTCTCCACACTGCTTTCCAGAGGGGCTGTACCAGTTTGCAGCTCCACCAACAGTGTGTTAGTGTGCCTATCTCTCCACAGCCCCTCCAGCATCTATTATTGTTTATTTTCTTCATTTTTGCCATTCTGACTGGCGTTAGGTGATATCTTAATGTAGTTTTCATTTGCATTTCTCTGATACCTAGTGATTTAGAGCACTTTCTCATGTATTCATTGGCTTGATCAATGTCCTCTGTTGAGAAGTTTCTGTTTAGCTCTTTGGCCCATTTATTAATTGGGTTGTTTGTGTTTTTTGTTGTTGAGGTTTTTGAGGATTTTGTATATTCTGGATATGAGGCCCCTCTCAGAGGAATCATGCTATCCCTATAAAGATACCTATGTTGTTCTTACAGACATAGAAAAAGCAATTGTCAAATTCATTTGGAACAATAAGAAACCTAGAATTGCCAAAACACTACTAAGCAAGAAAGATGAAACAGGCAGTTTTGCCATTCCAGACTTAAAACTATACTATACAGCTGTAGTAACAAAGACAGCATGGTACTGGTATCAAGATAGTAAAGAAGACCAATGGAATAGAATAAAAGACCCTGAAACAAACCCTCAAATCTTTAAACATCTGATTTTTGACAAAGGGGGACAAAATATTACATGGAGGAGAGACAGCCTCTTCAACAAATGGTGCTGGACAAACCGGACAGCCACTTGCAGAAAGTTGAAATTAGACCCATATCTTTCTCCTTGCACAAGAATCAAATCAAAATGGATCAAGGAGCTGAGAATTAAACCAGCTACCTTGCAACTGATAGAAGACAAATTAGGTCCAATACTTCAGCATTTGAGAGTAGGCAAAAACTTTCTCAACATGTCTCCTAAAATGAAGGAGGTAAGGTCAAAAATCAGTGAATGGTATGCCATAAAGCTAAAAAGCTTTCGCACTGCCAAGGAAATAATTAAAAATTATTAAAATAATTATTATTAAATAATTAAAAATAATTAAAAATTTTGCAAGTTGGCTTATAAAAGCCAACGAGGCCTCTTTTTAGAAAACCATATGAAAAGAATGGGTCTTCGAAAGACTAGGAGAAAGATTAGGAAGAGGAGGAGAAAGCAATTCTGTTAAAGACAGCTTCCAAGGGAGCTGCTGCTAAAATCTAATTGCAAACTTCTTTATCTTCAAGGTTCTAATTAACTCCTTGCCTGTATCTCCGATTTTATTCCTCTCGACTCCTCTTTTCTCACAGCTATCCAACTATGCTCCCAGCTTCTCAAGCAACTTTTTAGGTTACAAAACCTGCCCATTTCTTCTGCTGGGAATTTTCCATTTTCCCCACCACTCCTTGAACAAACTAAACCAAACCAAACCAAACCTCTTAGCACGTTAACCTTTTCACATGAGCTAGGCCAAAGATACCATTACTTGATGTTACAACCTAATGTAAGTTTTCGACCCTGTTGGATCAATCCCCTTAATTATTTCCTTCATAGCCTCTGTTAATTTGTAATTATTTGCCTTTGCAAACTTTCTACCTCCTTTGAGAGCTGACAAAAAATCGCACATATGCAGGAGCCTCCTCTGTCTTGGATAGTATTATCATGAAGCCACAGAGAAAGGCTGAGCCCATTCAAAGAATCCCATAAATATCACCAGGGGAAAGGAATAAAGGAATGAAGAAATAATCATGAATCTAATCATCACAGATCAAATGGGGTGGAGATCACTATGTATCAAGAATATTCAACAAATATCAGCTCAAGGTCAAGGGTTTTTTGTTGTTGCTGTTGTTTATCTATAGCCTTCCTATTTCACTTATTTAAGATTATTTTGAAGGAAATCTCAGATATCAACTCACTTTATTCCTATTTCTAGAAAAATCCTGAAAGATACTGTGTTTTAAAACATCTTCACACTATCATTTTGGACAAAATTAGCATTATCATCATAATAATGATATGAAAATTATCCAGTCAGGATAGTTGGTATTCAAATGTTCCCTGGTTAATGGAGGTACAAATAATCACTAGGAAGGAACCTGGGGCATAAGCAAAGATAGTCCCACTGTGTCCTCACCCAGTGATTGCCAGTTGAGACTTCTCATTGGCCAACCAGAGCCCCAGAGCATAGAAATCCTGCTAACCTATTCAACCACCTAGAAAAGAACATAGGATTAAAAAGGAGTGAAAAGTAAATTAATAAGGGAAAATAGACATCATAATATCAGTGACCTATGCAACTCTTCCAGAATTTACACATGCATTCACATAAAGAGACACAGACACACTTAGCATCTCCAGTAAACTATGATCCAGACATCACATACTTTGTTCTGAATTTGTAGATTAACACTACAAAGTACTTAAGAGCACATGGATAGAAGTAGGCCATAAGGGTATTTGGGAAGAAAGACCATAAAGTAGTTTTTAACAATGAGAAAATAAAACCATTTGCAATGTCAGCTTCATCAACTCAATGAAATGAGTTTACGTGATGCAAAGACTAATTGGATTGGCTTTCCCCAAACTATCCATGATTTTATTTTATTTTTCCTTTCTTAATTATAAAGTCTAGGAAGGCCCCCCAGTTCTTTTTTTTTTTCTAGTCCAGGCTCCTTTTCAGCTAGACATGACCATATGATATAATTTTAGTTTATGAGATATGAACAGCAGATACTGGGTGGGGACTTTGAATAATTTTTAATAGACAGATAACTCCAGCAATATATTATTTGACTTTTTTCTCCTTCATCCTTCTTTGTCCCTGCTTTTGCAGGGCATGCTTATGCAAAAGCACATATATTGCAAGCATTTGGATGGGAGCCACCCATGGAGGTTACTGAAGCAGGAAAGACAGAGGAGTCTGCACTGGCAATGACATCCTCAAGCAATGTCACCACACCTAGGCTGCCACATCTTATTTTGAAGGCATAAAAGGTCTTATCTATTTAAGCTAGTGGTAGATCTACACTGTCAATTGAAGTAAAAAAAAAAAAACTTCCTAGTTGATATGCTTGCTGATTTTCTTACTTTTAACAAGAACTGTCCATCAAAAGTTAGACTGTTGGCAGGAAGCCCAGGGACACTGAGATGGCACCTAGGTTTTTATTCTTAGAGAGTCTGTTAGTTTTTTATTTGAGTCACACATATTTTATGATATAGGAAATATGAAGAGCCATGGTTCATTTTCTCTGTATTCATTTATTGAAATAAAGTTTGGGCTTGGAACCAAATGCATTTGCTTCATATAGCAACTTTAACTGCAGTTGTGACAATTAAATAGGTACTGAGTTATCTCCCAGAGAACAAAGAGCTAATCCTTTGAACAGTAAGATCCTGTCATTTAGGCAGGTATGGTTTCATATATGAAAACAAAAAAGAAATCTTTAGAAGATGAGTTTTCAATTATCTTTTGGGCATCCCTCTTATGCCTGCATGATTTCTCTCAGTCAAGTAAAATTAAAATTGCAGTTTAGCAATCTAAGATACCCATTGGGCTCAAAGAATAGCAACTCTAGATCTTTCACCTTCAGTGCCTCTTTCTCAGGGCCATCTGCCACCAAGTTAAAGATGGTTCCTGAAACAGTGAAATGCATTTAATGGTTAATTTGTTTTTTTTTTTTTAAGAGAGAGGGACTGTGAAAGAGATGAGATAGAGAGAGAGAAAGAGAGAGAGATAGAATCAATTTTTATTTAGTTTTTTCACATAGCTTTTGTTGCTCACATATTCAGTTGTATACATGGTGCTGGGGTTTGAACTCGCATACTCATGCATCCTGGGCAAGCACCGTAAACACTGAGCTACTGCTCCAGCCCTATGGTTAATATTTTAAAAATATTTTTCAAATAATGTAAAAATATGTTCTACTTATTTTGAAAAATTATACTCTGCCAAGTTTGATAATCTGGAAGAAATGGATAAATATCTGGCCACATACGGCATCCCAGATGAACAATGGAGGCCATTGAAAATCTAAACCAAGCAATCTCAGGTAGCGAAATAGAATTGCCTTCCAAAAAAAGAAAAGCCCAGGTCCTGATGGATTCATGCAAGAATTCTACCAGACCTTTACAAAAGAATTAACACTGATCCACTACAAGTTTTCCATGAAATTGAAAGGGCAGGAACACTCCCAAACACTCTTTATGAAGCAAATATAACTCTGGTATCAAAACCCAACAAAGACATATCAAGAAAAGAAAACTACAGACCAATTTCCCTGATGAACATAAATGCAAAAATCCTTAATAAAATTCTAGCTATCCAGATCTAAAAATACATTAAAAATATAATACATAAGGATCAAATGGGCTTCATTCCAGGAAAGCAGGGCTGGTTCAACCCACAAATCAATA
The DNA here is from genome assembly GCA_004027875.1 of Aplodontia rufa. Classification (NCBI taxonomy): domain Eukaryota; kingdom Metazoa; phylum Chordata; class Mammalia; order Rodentia; family Aplodontiidae; genus Aplodontia; species Aplodontia rufa. Next base: position 5,892 of record PVKS010033625.1, on the reverse strand, counting down.
AATTCACCACTTAAACAGAATTAAAAATAAAAATCATATAATCATCTCAATTGATGCAGAAAAGGCCTTTGATAAAACTAAGCACCCATTTATGCTCAAAACTCTGGAGAAAATAGGGATCAAAGGGAGATACTTCAATTTTGTAAGAGCCATTTATGACAGACCCATAGTCAACATTATGCTTAATGGAGAAAGACTGAAAGCATTTCCACTGAATTCAGAAACAAGACAAGGCTGTCCACTCTCACTACTCTTATTCAATAGTCTTTGAAACCCTAACCAGAGCTATCAGACAAGAGAAGAAAACCAAAGGAATTTGAATAGGAAAAGAGGAAGTCAAGATGTCTATTTGCTGATGACATGATCTGTACCTAGAAGACCCAATAAGCTCAACCAGAAAACTCCTAGAGCTTATAAACGATTTCAGCAAAGTGGCTGACTATAAGATCAACATTCAGAAATCATTAGCTTTCCTATACTCCAGCAACAAGTCCACTGAAGAAGAAATCAGGAAGTCTGTCCCGTTCATAATCTCCTCAAAAAGAATAAAATACCTGGACATCAATCTAACAAAGGATATTAAGGACCTCTACAATAAAAATTATCAAACATTAAAAAATGAAATTGCAGAAGACCTGAGTAGATGGAAAAACATTCCATGTTTTGGTTAGGCAGAATCAATATGATCAAAATGGACATTCTACTGAAAGCCCCATACAGATTCAATGCAATCCTCATCAAGATACCAATGGCATTCTTCACGGATATAGAAAAAGAAATTCTCAAATTCTTATGTAATAACAGAAGACCCAGAATAGCCAAAACATTACTAAGCAAGAAAGAGGAAGTAGGAGGTGTCACAATTCCTGACCTGAAATTATATTATAGGGCTATAGTAACAAGAACAGCATGGTATTGGTATCAAAACAGAATTGAACACCAATGGAACAGAAGATAATGAGATGAACCCCCAAATCTTTAACCATCTGATATTTGATAAAAGGGGCAAAGCATAGTGAGGAAGAAGGACAGCCTATTCAACAAATGGTGCTGGATAAACCGGACAGCCATATGCAAACGACTGAAATTGGACCCTTACCTCTCATCCTGCATAAGAATCAAATCAAAATGGTTCAAGGATCTGGAAATAAAGCCAATAACTTTACAATTGCTTGAAGAAAAAGTAAGATCAACACCTCATGACATAGATTTCAGCATCTCCTTCTTTAACAAGACTCCCATAGTGCAGGCATTAAACCCAAAAATAAATGAAACTAAAAAGCTTCTGCACATCTAAAGAATTAGTCAAGAGTGTCAAGAGATAATCTACAGAATGGGAAAAGTCTTTGCATGCTACATATCAGACAGAGGGCTAATATCCAGAATATACAAAAAACTCAAAAAACTGAACACCAAAATCACAAATAATCTAATCAATAAATGGTCTAAGGAGTTAAATACAAACAGAGGAAGTCCAAAAAGCCCTCTACATCACTAGCAATCAGAAAAATGCAAATCCAAACTTCACTGAGATTCCACCCTACTCCTGTCAGAGTGGCAAAAATGAAGAATACACACAATGACAGGTGCTGGAGGGGCTTTGGGAAAATAGGAACACTGTCACATTGTTGGTGGGACTGCAAACTGGTACAGTTACTCTGGAAAGCAGTGTGGAGACTCCTCAAAAAACTGGGGCTGGATCCACCTTATGACCCACTCCTGGGTATTTTCCCAAAAGAGCTATATTTGCCATGTTAAAGAGTTATAGCTTCATCAATGTTTTTGGCAGCTCAATTTACTATATAGCTAGACTATGGAACTAACCCAGGTGCCCCTCACTGGATGAGTGGATTCAAAAACTGTGGTACATATATACAATGGAATACTACTCTGCTATTAGAGAGAATGATATCATGACATTTGCAACCAAATGGATGGAGAATGGAAAAAAATTATGCTGAGTGAAATATCCCAAAATCAGAGACTCAAGGGCCAAATGTTTTCTCTCATATGTGAAAGCTATAATATAATCAGAAACAGACTGATAGTTGGCTTAGCTAATAATAACCTCAACATGGGTGAATTTTTTTACACAAGCAGGGAGCAGGGGGAACCTTGCTTAGGATGCTGGGGGATGAAGGAAGGGATGCGGAGCAGGGAGGGGATAGGAGGGATATCAAGACAGCTGGAGGGAGGGAAGATGGTGATATCAACCCAGTGGGGAACCTTTGACTTCCATGAGAAGTCCAACTAACATGGGGTTATATAGGGGGGGAAATTGGATGGCGGTGGAACTCAAAGAGGCATCAGCCTTGACTTGCTCTGGCATTGTGCATTTGTTCATGATTGTATGACAACAATTCCCTCCTAAATATAAGCCTATCTTGAACAAATGAAAAAATATGATCTAGATTTGTTTGATTTGAAATTTAAAATTTTATATTATTCTCACACTTTTGTTTACATTAAAATTTTATATTACATTATTTTCATCATGTTGTACATCAATCATTCCCTTTATCTATTGCTTTTTTTTTCTGGAAATAAAATGGAATAGGAGGAAAATGGCACAGAGAGAGTCAGAACACTTGATAGGGAGTCCCAGTTCTTCTGTGACCAGCTGTGTTGTGGCTGAGGTTGATGGGGGATCTATAGGAATCCTGCCTAAAGGAGCCATAGGGCCAATAGTGTGGTCAGTAAAGGAGGACTGAAGATTTCTTGGCATAGCATTTTATGTGTGTTTATGTTAGAGATCCAGGAAAGTACTAGGGCTGGTGATAGAGCTCGGTAGACCATGTGCTTAGGATGTGCAAGGAAGCCCTGTGTACCATCCCAGTTCCACAAGGCAAGGGAAATGCTAGAGTCATTCCCACTCCCACTTTGTCTACCATTGAGCCTCTGAATCTCTGCTTCCTCATCTGCAACATCCAGACACTGACTTAAATACAGACATTTAAAAATTCTAATTTATAACTGCCTATAATCTTCTTTCCTAATTTTTATCATAATCTCATCACATATATTTTGTATTCCTAACATTTATTTTCCTCATTACCCAACTTCTGCTTCCACAGATAGCATTGCTATATCAAAACAATAATTTCTCAAAACTCATTTTATCTCAGATCCAATAAACATTCATATTTTGTTTCTATAATGTTTAATTCCAGAAAATTTCGTCGGATTGATATCATGTGCAATAACTCTAACATGAAGATTACTTGATTTTTTTTAAGAGAGAGAGAGATAGTACAAATGGCAGTGAAAGAGAGAAGCAATTTTTATATAGTTTTTTCATGTAACTTTCATTGCTCCAACACTTCATGTGTATGTGGTGCTAGGGTTTGAATCTGCATATTTATGCATGCCAGGCAAGCACTGTAACCGCTGAGCCACTGCTCCAGCCTCAGATAACCTGATTTTTCAAGACTAAAATGCACTTAGAAATCTATATGTTATCAATTAATAAAATGACTATTTATTTAACACTTTCTATGTACTAGGAGCTATTTCTAGGAGATTTATATGTATTTTTATTTAATGTTCTCACTATAATATTCCTATATGGTAAGTGGCACAATTTGAAAGTGTTTCCCAAAGGCCCATGTAGAAAGGCTGGCCACCAGCCTCTTTTGTTATTGGGAGATACCCTTAGGAAGTATGGCCTAGTAGAGAGAAGGGCATCATTGGGAGTGTGCCCTTGAAGGAGATATCAGGACCCCAGCCCTGACCTGTCTCTCTGGCTTTGCTTCCTGGCTGCCATGAGGTGACTGCCACTCTGCCACATGCTTCCACCATGATGTACTGATTCACCACAGGTACAAAAGCAACAGGCCAAGTGACCACAGACTAAAACCTCCAGAACAATGAGCCACAATTATCTTTTTTCCCTTTTTATTTAGCTGTGGAAGCTGACTGACACAGTAGATACAATTCACTTATTCACAGGAGAAAAATTTGAGGCTTGGTAGATTAAACACCTCATTCAAGGTCACATGGTGATGAATGGATCATTCTGATTCCAGACCAGTTCTCTTTCATTACAAAGTCTATCTCATTTTTTTAAAGAGATACTGACAGTGAAAGAGAGAGAGAGAGAGAGAATCAACTTTTATTGAGTTTTTCACATGGCTTTTGTTGTTTCTACACTTAGTTGTGTACGTGGATGCTGGGGTTTGAACCCATGCACTTGCGCATGCCAGGCAAGTGCCATAATCACCAAGCTATGGCTCCAGCCCCAAGTCTATCTCTTTAAACATGAGTTTCTGATGCCCATTCTGTTAGACCATATTTTAATGCATGAACTGGCTGGTGTCCTCATAAAGAGAGGAAATTTGAATACAGAGATATACATAGGGAGAATTGCATGTGAAGATAAAAGAAGACATAGAGTAATACTTTTATGTTAAAAAAAAGTCAAAGAGTGCCAAAGATTTCCAACAATCATCATAAGCTAAGGGAGAATATTCTCTCCCACAGCCATCAGTATGAATCATCCCTGCCAGCACCTTGATCATGGCCTTCTAGACTGCAGAATTGAAGGATGAAAGATTTCTGTCATTTAAGCCAATCCAGTTTGTATTTTTCTTAGTTTTCCTAACTAATGATCATAGAAGGAGAACGTGTCTCTGCAGAGGGAACCTGGCACCACATGCCATCTTGACTGGTTTAATCAAAAGGTCCCAAAGTACCCTTTGGCTCTCCACACTTGTCCCCATCTCCCAAGACACAGCTTTCTTTTACTATCATTACTATGCTTTGTGTTTGGAATATCCTATAGTCTGGGCATCAGAAAAAGAGTAGTGAATGGTTTTCTGTTCTTTCCAAATTGAATAGACCTTCTGTTGTGGCTTTCTGAGGCTCAAGAGGAAAGAGGCTGAAAACAAAAATAACTTGTCTCCCCACATTTACTTTTCCCACGGATTTCAAACTGGTGTCATAGTTCTCTATACATGGATAGGAATACCAATTTTACAAAGTCTCTTCTGGTAATGCCTCTTCCGGCCAGACAAGTAGGCTCACACTGCTGTGGCCATCACTGCCATTTTGTTGTCCCCTTAGTTTCTCTGTCACTGCTATCCAGCTACTTGGCATGATGTCCAGCTGTGAAGCTGAATCCCTGGACCATCAGCAACCCTTCTGTACTTTATAGTTAGGATACTCATTTTCCTTTTAGATACATGATACATTTTGAGATTTCTGTCCCCTCAGATGCCTATCCTTTAGGTGAAAATATAATAGGGGTCTGAACGACTTTCAGTGTAAAGGGCCCAATATCCTGCATCAAAGCACAAATAGTACTGGACAAAGTTAAATGGTGAAGGAAGTCCATACTCCCATCTATTGCAGTAGAGGAGAGAGACCAGAACTCAGTTTGCTCAGCTTGCTTAGCAAAGTGCTAGAGCGTTTTCAAGAGTCAGTGGGGGAGACAATACAGCAGGCTTACGTGTTGTAATTGACTTTACACAAAGGAAAAGTAAGCTAACTAGAATCTTCATGACAGGAGGCAGTTTTACAGCTTGGAGCAAGGGGCCTCTGGAATCAGGCTCCTAGCTTTCCAAAGAGATTGAGATGGTATGCTATCATCCTTAATGATTGTAGCTTAAAGAGATGTCTCCCAGGATTGGAAAGCTGACATGAAACTTTTTAAAAGTTTACTTCTCAAAGGAGTAGAAAAATAATTTATAAGGAGAAGTTTCTAACGTCAATGCTTCAAGGAAAGAGAGATCATGGGTCCCAGGGGCAAGGAGAAGCTACTCTAAGCTTTGATCTAGCTGAGGGAAACTGGAGGCCCATGTGGTCAGTTGATGTGTGTGTCGGGGTGGGTGGTGGTCAATGTTTCAAGGCACAAGCTATAATTGTGAAACTAGCAATGCTAGGAAGTACTGCAGA